>JASAMX010012918.1:0-13117 GCA_030248175.1 Microlaimidae sp. YZB2_3
CCTAAATCCAGGAAGGCTGCCCACCTATGGTCTGAGCACCCCCCTGGCTACGCCCATGACTGTGGCTACTGTATTTAAAAATAAGTAAAAGTGTATTATTTAAAAAAATGATAATCATTATAGTGAGTGAAAATTTTTAACAAATTCTGATTGCTTAGAGCGTCTGTTCTACGATCATGTAAATATGTTTTTCGAGCATCTTCAAGAAAATTTAAGGTGGCGGGCTGCACAGATGAAAACGGTCAGCGGAGTTAGGGGGGTGTAGGACTGCAGTAAATCTCGTAGTTCCAAGCGTTTAACTCTCAAAATAAATAAACTTGTGCTACTCGCTTATCGTTTTTAAAGAGCGAGCGATAAGTGCATCTACTTCGTTCATTTCATATTGCTGGTATATACAAAATATAGATAGCCACGCATTATTTTTTTTATTTTTTACTAAAATATAGCTAAGAATTCTTAAAAAAGGTGATAGGTCGTTTATTCATTACGTCCAGGTTCTATTTTTAACATGATGTTAGGAAAAAAGAAGCATAATGTTAATGTAGCTGCACATATTTGAAAGTAAGGCACAACATAAAACCCAATAAGTTGCACGGGGCACACAACCACACAGAAGACCATAATAACTGAAATTGAACATATCGTCATGGATACACAGAACAAGTCACAATGAATATAAAATAATCAAATTGATTCCTTCTAAAAGGAACATTATGTTCCTCTTTTTGTTGGTTACCTGCCGTGTTTTAATTCGCAAACAAAGTCGCGATTCCGTTAGTTACAAACAAACAACTACAATTCTTTATTTTTTAAAGTGTCTATCCATAAAAATAATAAGTTTCAACTAGTTTATTTTCGTTTTATTCATTATGACTTGTTCTGTGTATCCATGACGATATGTTCAATTTCAGTTATTATGGTCTTCTGTGTGGTTGTTGTGTGCCCCGTGCAACTTATTGGGTTTTATGTTGTGCCTTACTTTCAAATATGTGCAGCTACATTAACATTATGCTTTCTTTTTTCCTAACATCATGTTAAAAATAGAACCTGGGACGTAATGAATAAACGACCTATCACCTTTTTTAAGAATTCTTAGCTATATTTTAGTAAAAAATAAAAAAAATAATGCGTGGCTATCTATATTTTGTATATACCAATATACTGTCATGGCCGTAGCCAAGATTTTGCGACAGAGGGGGGAACTGCATGTTATTTGGCAAAAAAAGCAATTTATCCAGTGCTTGTTATAAACGACAGGGGGGAACGTTCCCTCTGTTCTCTCCCCCTGGCTACGGTCATGACTGCAAGTAAGTATAGCCTTTTTACTTTTAATAATCATAATAAGCTTACATTTTAATATTATTTGAACGGGAAGTCACGAATTTTATTGAAATTAAAAAAAAATGACTTTATATTTTTTGGAAAAAAAAATACAATTTAAAGAGTGCTAACTTGTAATTATGGTGTAGTAATTTGTATTTAGAATATAATGTAATTCATATTTATATGAAAGTTTTACTGAAAAATGAGAGTATGAATTTAGATTATAATCTAAAATCATACTCTCATTTTTCAGTAAAACTTGTAACTTAAACATGCAATAATGTTTTGTTTGATTTATGCAATTGCCTAAATTGATTTAATTGTAATATTTAACTATTTAAAAATATTAAAATATTATGTTCATAGTGAGCACGGGATCAGGGTAGGTTTTTTCAAAAGTGAGAAGGAAAGAGGGATCACTCACCAACCAAACTTTAAAAAATGCCAATACCCCCTTCTAACCATACATGAGCATAGGTAGGGGGGGGCTGGGGTAGGGTGGGGTCCACACCCCCCTCTAGCCTCGAAATTTCGGACCCCCCCTCTAGGCCCACCACTCCCCCAAAATTTTTAAATTTTTGACACCCCACCCCCCTCTGGAATTCTAAATTGAACCCCCCCTTCCGAGCCAAATTTTGGGTATGAATTTAGGTGAAAATTTACTGTCACAAACACGATTTTGTTTTTGTAGTAAAAAAGTACTTTTGTACTCTTTTTATATATAAATAGCCTATAAAATTCTATATTAGTACTAAAAAACTTAAATAAATGATTTAATGTGACTTTGTTTGGAAACCGAACCCCTTCTGGATTTCAAACAGGTCTACCCTGGGTCAACCCCCCTCTAAAAAGCTAGGGGGGTACGGACCCCCCCCCCTGGACCCTCCTTATAGCTTTCAAAGGGCCATTTACCCGGGGTAGCCACAGCCCTAGCTTGCCGGTCCATGCTTATGTATGCTTCTAACTTTAATTTTGGAAAAACTTCAGGTGCCCATACCCCTAAAATTTTTGACTAACATTTACACACAAGAAACTAAAAACCGCTAAAAATGGTGTTTTTGGGGGATAGCTCTGGCCAAAAATTTTTTCTGAGTATTTTTCCTTCTAAAATTTGAACGGCTGTCCACGTGTCGGGGTCCACACCCCGCCTCCTTCCAAGCCTCGAAACTTGCTTAAGACTCACCAAAAAATGTGCGGGCCCGGCTCCCCGCACCTCTTCCTATTTTTTTATTTTGACAATTAATTGACATCCTTTCCTGCCTTTCTGAAATTCTCAAATAAAGCTTTCCCAAACGAATTTTGGGGTATAATTTAAGTAATTGAAAGTCTGTATTTACTGTCACAAGACAATATTTTAGTAAAAAACCAGACTTTGTACACGCTTAATACGTAAATTGCACAAATAAAAGTAAATATTAGTCCTATTAAATTTTAATACAAGGATTTAAAACAACGTTTAAAAAAACCCGAGCAACCTCTCCCCTCCCACTTTAACCCCTCCAGATTTCAAATGTCGACCCTCTTCCACCATAGCTTTTTAAAAATCATTTAGTCAAGATAGCATCTCCTTACTGCCATAGGTGGACAGCCTTGCGGATTTTTGCTGAAGGTATACCCGACCCATCCCCACAGCCCCCTCCATAATTTTTTTGGGTGGAGGATAAACTGAAAATTTTTAAAAAGGATATCCCCAAATACCCGAGTTTAGTGATATTAGTACTGGGACCCCCAAATGTTAAAAAGAGACCGCCTCTCTTTTGACTACCGTGAGTAAATCCAACCGTGTTCACTTAGTCCACATATATAACTGATCTTTTTTACTTATTTCATACCTCTCAAATTGCGTTGTCTGTGAAATTATTATTTTATATATTTCTTCCGTGTCTTTGGTTTCAGCTTATTTTATTTTGATTAAACAAAATGCGCTTTCAGTAGTAAAACAAACTAAATAAGTTTTCTTTTTAAATTTCAGATAGAGATCCATTTTTTTCTTAATGGTGTATATAGGATTTAAGCTCCATTTTTTTAATTATATGAAGGATAAATTGTTAACTTATATTTTTTGAGATTTGAAGTATACAGATAAAGTAACAAACAAACAGGGTGTATTCAGCAAAGTTTTTTTTAAGAAGTAAAAAAATGTTTGCTTAGTAAAATTGAAAGATTTAAGATAGAGAAAAACAATTGATGTTTCACTTAGCTCAAAGTATTCATCTACTTGAAATGACAAAGCCCAACGTCCATCAAAAGGGGGAGTTTTACGGGAAAACACATTCAGAATTTTTCTTACCGCTAAGGTTGATTTGGGAACGTTTGCTTTATAAAACGGAAAATGGGGATATTATTAATAAATTAATTATATATATTTTTCTTTAACTCAGTAAAAATAATGCATTAGAAATAAGTTACATTTTTTTGAGGAGAAGTATTTGAAAATTAATGTGAGAAATATATACTTGGAATAATAACAAACAATGCATAATTAACAATGGAGCAATGAAGTAGATCTCCTTTGCGCTGAGTTAAAGAGCAATTGCGACACAAATGCGACTTGATAAGTGGTAGTTCAGCACTTGACCCTGTGTAAATATGACAGCCCAGTAAAATTATAGCTGAAGGTAACGTGTGGGCAGGGACCTAAAATTTTTTTCTCGCAATTTTAAGATATAAATGACTAATCAGCCCATTGGAACAAAGGTAAGAGTAAAAGTGCAATACTAATTATTTTGCTCAAGAAGTTAGGAAAAATAGACATTGAAAGCAATATTTCATTTGAATTAATATGAATTTAAAACTTTAATTTTAATTTAAAACGGTTTTTTCGAATGACTTTGCTAATTATTTGAACCGTTTTTATATAAGAAAAACGTTCTGCAAAATTTAAAAAAAATTTAGCTATAAAAATAAACGAAATTTGTGATTTGGTTTGGTTTAATGTTTTGAGATTTTTCAAATGGGTAGAAAAAATTTTAGTGATTAATAATAATCATAATATGATTAAATTTTTTATCATTTTTAATTTTAGGTTTATTCGCTATTTTAAAACATTTACTTTTTCCCAAACTTTTTAAATCATAATATAAGATTTTATTAGATTATTATACATAATTATAATTTCACATTTTTAACACAAGGTAGTAAGATTTCTTGGAATACTGCAGGCAAATGCTAAATATACATTATATGGCTTTGTATTGTATGTTGTATTTGAATAGCTCGTATAAAGTTTATATTTGGTTTTAATTCTGGTAGAACGCTTTGTTTTTTTATAAGTGAGGTAAATTTAATGTACCTTTATGTGCTTATTTTGCCAGGTGCTCATACTTACAAAAACAATTTAAACAAACCGTTTAAAATATTTTTGGTTTTATTATTTGCTTCACACCTGACCTTAAAGGAAAAAACGAATAATAGGTATATTACTATATAATAAACAACTTTGCTGATATATGTATTTTACTCAAACTTGTTCAGTTTACTTATATTTTAACGGTTTGTGGGATATTATACTAAGTATACTGACAAAGTGCGTTATGGTATTTTATGCGTAATATATTAACATTAAGTTTTTAATGACATTATTATTAATTAAAATTATTTTAAAAATATCAACTAATTTTTGTATCAGTATTATGGTATTGGATTTATACAATTATTTGTACAAAAAATGATTTATTAAATAATTTTACTGTTCTGTTGTATGGAAATTTTAATCTTTTCTTATGTTTTTAAAATTTATAAACAGAAAAATACGACGTTTGCATCAAAAGTGCATGATTTTTAAAAAAATGAATACAGTTAAAAAATGATAAGAATCCTTTATATATGATTTTTATTGTATAATGTGGGCGGTCAAATGAGTTTAGGCACCCATAGCCGGCCCAGGCTATAAAAAATTAAACTGTAACTAAAACTAAAAAAATACAGTGATGGTAAACGTTACTAAAAATCTAATTTCTGTTTGCCCTATAAATATGTTTTCTATGAGGTAATAATTTTCACAAAATTATGATATTTATTGTGTTTTATGTACAGAATTTTTTGCTATTCGTGTAGGTGTAAATATTTTGGCAAAATTTATGGTTTTAAATTGTTTTAAATAAAATTTTTATTTTTTGTAAAATAAAAAAAAAACATTTAATCCAAGGTGTATTTGTCACCAGCATATCGTTCTGTAGTTTTTATTTTGACAGCAAACGCATACAACAAACAAAATTTTCATGACAAAAAGGAATTTAAAAATGTTAAAATAATATTTGTTAGTTGAACTATTTGTATTTATTATATGACTGGCGCATGACTCTAAAATAATACAGTTAATTTGTACATTTTTTTATTCAATAAATAATTTAAAACGTTTTTTGCAAATGTATTTTAAAAGCTTCCAAAAACCTTAATGAAAAAATTTTTTAGAGAAAATCCACATTTCATATAGTAAAATAATCGCAATAAAATTACATTTCCTCCTACGAAATAAGTTGCGAGATTTTCACAAGTTAACCTTTATAATGACCTATTTATACCAGTCTAAAAAGATTAAAAAATAAATACCTGAAAAAATAAAGATATTTTTTTAATTAGCAAGAATAAACCTGTTTTTATTTAAGAGCATATAACTAATTTGCTAGTTTCTTTGTATTTTTTACTGTTAAAAATTTAATTTTGTACCACAAAACTAGTGGATTTACTTGTTGTATTACTTTGTTATGGGAATAGCTTTGGCAAACTGCTTTCCTATTGTGTCGCGGGAAATTCCCTAAACCAACAGATTAGGTTTTTTTAACTGATCTAGGCTTTACTAAATACTCTATGTAATCAAACCGAATGTATTGAATTGAATTGAATTTTATTTTGTTAAAATAACAGGAAACATACATAAGCTAGTTAAAACTGCACTTGAAATTGTATGTACCTTTTACATAATTAAAACCAAAAAAATAAAAATAAAATAAAAGATAAACGCGTTTGACAACTGAAACCCACAACCTGACTGCAATAACACACCCAGAAGTGAGACAGTTCAGTCAAAACCATGTCAACCACACCCACAAAATGATTCCGGACTCACCGCAAGCGCGATTGACAAAACCAAAACCAAACCGTCACACTCTTAGGTTAAAACCAAAACCAAGTCTTGAGAAAAATTTACAGATGTCAAACAACTAAACACAGTGAACATTTACAAAAACATTAGTATTAATATAATACACTATGTAAAATTATATAACGTTGTAGTACAAATTATTTTCTAAAAAACTATTTAAAAAATGTTTTTCACGCATGTTTTTAAAAAACCTGTGCTTATTTTGATCACAAATCATGGTAGGAATATCATTCCATAGCCGCACAGATTGTCTTAGAGCGGATAAATTGGTCCTGAAAAAATGTTTAACTGGCAAATGGTATTCATAATCATTAATCCTTAACCGATTTGCTCTTCTTAAATTACAATCCGATATTAAAGTAAGTTTATTTGCAGGTGGGCAACGGAATTCATAATGATAACAGTACATAAGTCTGGCAACATAAGTACATAAGTATTCATAATGTAGTCGTTAGGGGTCAGTTTTCATCCAACAAAAGCATAAATTCATAGAAAAATTGTGCGCCAGAAAAAAGTCTGCATATTAACTAATGAAATATATAATTTTATTAATGTTTATCATAAAAATAACAATTTTAACTTTTACAGTGATGTAGCTTTAGTACAAATTGATATTTCGAAGATTACTTTATTTTTTTCCAGTGTTCAAACTGGGCATGTGTTCGGATGTCATTTTTTGACATCCGCGGATGCAGATACGGATTTTTGGAATCAAAAATCCGCGGATGCGAATGTCTATTTAATGCATTGTTGTTTGTCATTATCTTTTTTGTGAGTAGGCTAAAAATGCTAATTTTAGGCAAATTGTTTTTATTGCATTTCTAGGCTTTTTATTTGTAAAACACTCATTTATATCTGAAAATGTTGGTAAAGAGAAGGCCAAAAAATCTATAAAAAATATATAGCTATTAAAAAATAAACAATAAAAATCCGCAGATGTTAGGTTTAAAGTCCGCAGATGTGGAGGCGGATGTAAGACATAGTGCGGATGTCCGCAGAGACGGATGTTCGGTACATCTATAGTTCAATTCAAACTATAATTGAGAAGAGACAAGTAAAAAGCAGGGACCAAGCATAGAGAATTTTAAAATTTTAGAATGGACTTCATAAACATGAACAAAGTTATGGAAAGGGTTATATTTTTTATATCTTAAAAAACAAACTGAGTATTTTTTGACAAAACATTCCTCTTGATGTCTGCTCAATTTGATAAGTTTACCAAATAGAACAGGATAAAAAATTTTTTTCGCCTAAACCCACCATTTTATTTAAAAAAAAGCAATTTAATAATAATATAGTGTTTTTTTATCATAAACTACATTTAATTCAGTGTATATCCCGTAATTTATCTTAAGTTTTAGTTTTTATGGCCGATTCAGATGACGATTCCAGTCTGCACCGGTTGGAGGGCGTGTCCGAAACAAGGGGCGGTCTCGTGACGAAAAAGAAGATCAAAGAAGAGCCGCCGTCCCCTCGCCCGGGCGCCTCTCTGCTGGGATTGGACGTTTTGGCCTATAGAAAACGAGAGGAAAAGCTCTCGGCCAATCAGCGCGAAGAAGAGAAGCGGGAAAGGCGGTACCGGGAGCGGGAGGAGGACACGCCTAGCTCCGGAATTTCCGAAAGCATACGTAGGAATATACACAAGTAAGTAATTTGGGAGTTTTCTAAAACGCACTACACTAATAAATTTATTTTGATAAAACTCAGGAATAACCTTATAATGTTTTAAAGGAAGCGAAGTTTAGAAAAAGATTCAATATGGATATTGGTAACGGTCCTCAACCGTAAATATGATTATCCTTTCTTTTGTTCAGCAGCTGATAAAAGGACCATAAAGTCCTGCCTCCATAGGTGAGAAAGAGGGGGGGGCAGGGTGGGGTCCACCCCCTAACCTCGAAATTTTGGGACCCCCCCTAGACGAAAATCTAGGGGCCCCCCTCCCCCCAAATTTCCAAATTTTTTACCCTAGCTGTACCATATGAATAGGGAGGGGTAGGGGTGGGGAATCGATCTTTCCAGCTCTTGAATTAGGCCCCTAATAAAAAAATCCAGACGCCTCCCAAATTTTCGAATTTTTCACCCCTGACCCTCTCTCTAGATTTTGAAATCTACTCCTTCCCTCTTGACAAGTTTAAGTACTTTTTTAATTAATTGTTTCCAAAAAATGTTTTTAAACACAAATTCATGTTTTTAATATTTCTCATAGTGAATATCGCTTTTTATTCAAAAAAATGTAGTATTATCTTAAAAAACTACTATTAAACCTTTAAAAAATGGTTTAAAAGTATTTTGCTTAGAAAATTTAAATTTAACCGACCTCTTTAGGTCTCGAACTCCTTCCACCTGGGTCACCCCCTGATAAGCTTAGAGGGGGTTCCTGACGCCCCTCCCCTAGGACCCCCTCCTAGATTTTGAAATATCATTTACCCGAGGCAAACACCCCCCTCCCTCCCTAGCTTTTTGACCTTGTTGATCTGTGGATGTAGCCATTTTACTTTTTGTTTAAAGACAACAAAATGCGTTGTGGTTAGAAAGCTATGCGACTTAAATTTAAATTGAAACTGGTTTTTATCTGATTAAAGATAATTAAAGTGGTCTGTAAAAAAATTGTAGTTTTTTTACTATAAAATATTTAAAATTTATAGTCAAATATAAATCACCAAACACCTTTAAATCCCCAAACACCATTTTTTCAAAATCAAAAAGAAATCTGCACAGTTTTTATTAATATAGATTACTTTTAAACTTTTGCCGCAGTGGCATAAATGGCACGTAAAGACATATCTTTTTTAAACAGTCAAGGATTGTCCTTAAATTATTTTCTATTACAAAAAATAATAGATTTTTTAAGAAACAAACAAGTTTTAAAAACTGATGTAATTTTGATCAATACCTAATTCAAACAGATTTTCTATAAATTTTAAAATTCCAATTAATAATTATTAAATAAACATTTAACCACCGGCTCTTAAAACTGGTTTTTAACCCTAGGAAAATAGTTTAAAAAAAAATAAGTTTTTTTTTAAAACGGTGCAAATTTTTGTGGAAAATTTTCTTTCTAAAAAATCCAAAAATAAATGAAACTCCACTCTGTTAAAAAAATAATTCCAACTTTATTTTTTTGTCATATCTCGCTAACCGCATAATTGATTTATAGAAAGGTCTACTAGTGATTATAATTTAATATTAGCTATACATTCATACAATTTTCGTCTGATTCAACCGTATTGTTAGCGAGATATTCGTAGTGGAAATTTTTTTGGTTTTAAATAATTTCTTGTTAACAGATTCTAAGTTTAAAAAAAAAAATCTGGCAATTGACGCTTTTTAAAAACTGAAAGGAGACAATGAAAAAACAAAAGAAGGGGAGTTTATAACCCAAAATTTGTAATTTTAGATGTGCAAATAATAAAAAAACACTATGTAAACTTGAAGTTTTGGTCGAGTACCTTTTGAAGATTTTTAGCTGCCGCACTTCTTTTAATTGGTTCAAACTCCCAAACCTGCAAGTTGTCTACCTTTGTAGCATACTATTCTTAAATATCTTAACCAAACAAGTAATGGTGGCATCTAACTTTCTCTTGTTTTTCTTGTAGCGAGTTTCCTCGAGTCATTTATAAATCTTATCAAAACTAAATATAAGAAGGAAAAAAAATACTATTTAATATACGGTCAACTGATTTATACGTTAGTATGACATTCAAGCCTGCTTCAGGTTGATTTAATGCAACTCCGACATCACTCATATCAGTACAACAGAATTCAAAAATGAAAGATTTTAAGGAGAAATCAACTTCAGATGGTAGTTTCAGGAATAAATCTCTTATTCTGTGTCATCCAAAAGAAAATAAATTGTTTAATAAAAACGTGAACACACTGTTGCAGCTACGTTTGGTTTGCCTTTCGTCCACAATTATCAATTTTAATTTACCTTAACCATGGATGAAAGGTTTTTTATATGTAAATAGAATAATTAAAAAATAAAAATAAAAATAACCTGCGATTTTTTTAAAAAGCCAGAAATAACTGTCTCAGATACAAAATAATTCTTAGGTTTTGGTGATATTTTTGACGAATAATGTGTTATTTTTAGGGTTTTGTCCGAATAGTTTTAATTGGTGAAAAAGGTGTTCGATTTTATGCTTCTACTATTGCTAATATATTTTCTCTAAATAAATTTACCTATAACTTTATTTCCCATAATTTTTAATACCGTTTTATTAATGTTTTACATTTAGCATAATGGAAATCGATTAATAGACTGCGGGGTGCGCCAAAAAAGGTTTAAAATATTTCTCAATTCAAAATCGGGCGTTTGTCCCACAGCTTGCGTTTGGATCAGGACCTCGAAGCAGCTTCAATGTCATACTAACGTATAAATCAGTTGACCGTATTGTTAAACATATTTTTTTCCTTCTTATATTTAGTTTTGATAAGATTTATAAATGACTCGAGGTAACTAATTACAGAAACAAAGAGAAAGTTAGATGCCACCATTACTTGTTTCGCTTAAGATATTTGAGATAGTATGCTACAAAGGTAGACAACTTCTGCAGGTTTGGGAGTTTGGAACCAATTAAAAGAAGTGCGGCAGCTAAAAATCTTCAAAAGGTACTCGATCCAAAACTTCGAAGTTTACATAGTGTTTTTTTATTATTTTGCACACTTAAAAAAATTACAAATTTTTGGGTTATAAACTCCCCTTCTTTTGTTTTTTCATTGTCTCCTCTTCAGTTTTTAAAAAGCGTCAATTGCCAGATTTTTTTTTTAAATTAAAATCTGTTAACAAAATTATTAAAACCAAAAAAAATTTCCACTAAGAATATCTCGCTAACAATACGGTTGAATCAGGACGGAAAATTGTATGAATGTATAGCTAATATTAAATTAATAATCACTAGTAGACCTTTCTATAAATCAATTATGCGGTTAAGCGAGATATGACAAAAAAATAAAGTCGCAATTATTTTTTAAGATAAATTAGTTTCATTTATTTTTGGATTTTTTTAAGAAAGAAAATTTTCCACAAAAATTTGCACCGTTTTTTAAAAAAAAACTTATTTTTATCTAAACTATTTTCCTAAGGTAAAAACCAGTTTTAAGCAGGTGGTTAAATGTTTATATTAATAATTATTAATTGGAATTTTAAAATTTAATAGAATATGTCTTCGAATTAAGGTATTGATTAAAATGACATCAGTTTTTAAAATCTTGTTCGTTTATTAAAAAATCTATTATTTTTGTAATAGAAATGATTTAACGAATCCTTGACTGTTTAAAAAAGATATGTCTTTACGTGCCATTTATGCCACTGCGGCAAAAGTTTAAAAGTAATCTATATAAAATAAAAACTGTGCAGATTTCATTTTTGATTTTGAAAAAAAAGGTGTTTGGGGATTTAAAGGTGTTTGGTGATTTACATTTGATTACAAATTTTAAAATAATTTCACAGAAAAAAAAATCAATTTTTTTACAGACCACTTTAATTATCTTTAATCAGATAAAAACCAGTTTCAATTTAAATTTAAGTCGCATAAGCTTTCTAACCACAACGCATTTTGTTGTCCTTTTAAACAAAATTTAAAATGTGAAATATTTGATATACCAAGAAGGTCAAAAAGCTAGGGAGGGAGGGGGGTGTTTGCCTCGGGTAAATGATATTTCAAAATCTAGGAGGGGGTCCTAGGGGGGCGTCGAACCCCCTCTAGCTTTCTAGGGGGGTCGACCCGGGGTGGAAGATTTCGAAACCTAGAGGGGGTCAGGTGGGGTCCAATTTTCTAAGCAAAATACTTTTAAACCATTAAAGGTTTAATAGTAGTTTTTTATAAGATAATACTACATTTTTTTGAATAAAAAGCGATATTCAGGTATAAAAAGAGTGTAAAAACATGAATTTGTGTTTAAAAATTTACGTTTTTGGAAGACAATTTAATATAAAAAAGTACTTAAAATTTTCTCAAGAGGGAAGAGGGGGGGTCAGATTTCAAAATCTAGAGAGGGTCAGGGGTAAAAAATTCGAAAATTCGGGGAGCGGAGGGGCATTGAATTCGCAGGGGGCCCTAAATTTCGAGGCTAGGAAAGGCTAACACCGCCACCCTACCCTCCCTTGTTCATCTAGGGCTACACTATTGAAACTAGCTGGCCCTGTGGCTATGGCTAATAAACTGGCCTCAAGCACCCTAGCTATAGAGCTCCGTTCTGTATTTTACTAATCTATATAAAAATAGACGTAATTTCTGTCTGTCTGTGTGTTCCCTAATTCCTCCCTAATCACCCAACGGATTCAGGTGAATGAGGTATCGTTGGAAAGCTTATACCCCAGGGAATGTCGTAAAAGTATTGAAATTTTGGAAAAGTTTACATGGACATCTTTATACTGGACAACACGTTTTCACCCAGGGGGGCCTATATGAATTTTGGAACTTAAAAATTTTTTGTCCAGAAATTGGCTTAAACTTATTAGTAAGAGTAATTAGCCAATTTAAAGCCAGAATAATATCTTGATGTCCGAAAAAATAATCATGGAAATTTTTATACTGGACAAACGTTTTCTCACTAAAGAAGGGAATTACCGTGCTCCCCAACTACAAATGGAACTGGGCTAAATCGAGATATCATTGCAAAAGCTTACAGTCCGGGGAATGTCATCAGGGTTTAAAATTTAGAGACATGACCTGAACCAACAGCCAC
>JASAMX010012919.1:0-53225 GCA_030248175.1 Microlaimidae sp. YZB2_3
TAAAATAAAAGGGAAGAAAATTTTTTTTTTGGGAAAAAAAACTAAAAAAAAAAATTACCAAGTATAAAACGTGAAACATTTATTTAAAACAAAACGACCAGAAAAAATTTTTTTTATTAAAACAGAAACATTGGCTGAAAAAAAAAATTAATTTTTTAAGACGAAGAAAGCGAAAGAAAGGGTTAAGACAGTAAAAGAGTGATAAAATGGTTTTGAAAAATAAACAACAATTAAAAAATATTAAAACAATTTTGGAAAAGAAAAAATTAAAAAGGTTTTAAAGAAAAAAGAGCTAAAAAAGCTGAAGAGGAAGGGAGGCCACATTTTTATTTAATGACGGTTTTTCTTGAGCAATGTGTATGCTCTCCTTACACAAGAGGTAAAAATCAGAGGACGCACGATACAATATAGAAAAATCGCTAGGAGAGGCTTGATACCCACACTCGAGTAAATGATCTAATACGGCAGATTTATCTTTTCGCATTGTGGCGCGGTCAGTTAAGGGACTTCTGCCAAGGTGCTCAGATATTCTGGTGGTGAAATTGCGTACCGATTTACCTGTATAGGTACTATTGCAAGTTCCACACGTGAAGTTGTATACCACACAGGATATCAAGCGCCTTGGTATTCGGTCCTTAATCTGAAAAAATCCACCAATGCGACAAGAAGTGGAGAATACTATTTTGCAATTAACTTGGGGTAATGTTTTAAGTAGAACGGTAAGTCGTTTGCGAGTTTGCAGTGAGAGAGCTCCAAGAAAAGGTAAAGTGAGCACCAACGGACACGCTGGCACATTAATAATTTTTTCCGCAGCTGGTAACAAAAAGATTTTTTCAAAAAACTTTTTATGCATTTGTCCATAAAACATTCTGGATAGCCGTTTAGTTTAAAAATAGCCTTAAGCTTAACAAATTCTTGGTGTATTTGGTTCATAGTACTGCATATAGTGTAGGAACGAAAAAGTAGACTATAAAATAGGCCGATTTTATAACTTTGAGGGATAAAACTGGAAAAGCTTGTATATACTACGCTAAAAGTTTGTTTTCTATAAATAGAGGTTAAAAATTTTCCGTTGGATTTTTCAACATTAACAGCTAAAAAGGCTAAAGTTTTATTTTTTTCGGATTCCGCGGTAAATTTAATGGATTGATGTTGTTCGTTCATGTAATTTTTAAATTGTTCCAGATGCGATGCGTCTCGAAAAAGAAGAAATAAGTCGTCCACGTAGCGTCTATAAAACACTGGTTTAAAATCTAAAGGACATTTTTCCAACCAAAATTGCTCATAATAAACTAAAAAAGCGTTTGCTAATAGAGGTTCGAGAGGCGATCCCATAGCCACGCCGTCAATTTGTTTGTAATAATTTTCATTAAAAATAAATAACGCGTCTTTTGTAGACAGTGAAAGCAGTTTTTGTAAATCAGTAAGTGAAAGTGAACCTAAATCTAATTGAAGTGTGGTAGATTGTTGAATGATTATATTTATCGTTTCAAGTAGAGGAACGTTTGTAAACAAAGAGACTATATCAAGACTTCCCATATAAAGATTGTCAGAATTTAGATTAGAGATTTCGGCAGCGAAGCTAAATGAATCTTTTACAGTGTATTTACCAGAAGCCAGAGGCCTTAGAAGATCGACAAGAAATTTAGAAAGTTTGTAAGACGGGGTGTTAATTGCAGAAAGTATCGGACGTACAGGACATCCACTCTTGTGAGCCTTTGGTAGGCCATATAAAACGCCGGGTTGTGAACCAACAGGAGAAAGCTCTTTGTATTTTTCTTCAGAAATAACATTTCTAGTTACCAATGTTCGCAAAAATTTTCGAATATGTTCTTCAGTTTTGATAATAGATTTGTAATCCTGGTTGCCTGAAAAATTAAGCACTGGAAATTTAGTATTGTCCGAAAGAAAAGAATTTACCTTGGAGATATAATCTTTTTTATCCAAAATGACCACGGTGTTACCTTTATCAGCTTTCGAAATTATAATGCTTTTATCCATTTTTAATGATTGAAGAGCTTCCCGTTCTTTTTTAGTTAGATTCCATGGAGTTGGACTATTGTTATAAATATAAAACGAGGATAAGCCAATGTCTTTAAGACGAGTTTTTAAAAAAAGTTTATCAATTCCAATAGGGATAAATCTATTGATTTTCCGATAAAATAGCTCAAAAGGAAGAAAATAATTAGCAAGCTTTAGTTTAGAAGGCGGAACGGCGAAATTTAAACCTTTAGAAAGTAATGATTTTTCAAAATTGTTGAGTACACGTGACGATAAGTTCAAAATTGTTTTTTCCGGATCATTCCGCATTGAATTTCGATGATTGAGCAGATTTGACAGTTTTCGTAAATGAATTAGCTGGTTTTGGGAAATTCTTTTCAAAACATAACCAGAAATTATCGTAAGGGTATGTATATAATCAAAAAAAGACAAAGTTTTATAAAGCGTGGTTTTAAAATCCAAAAATTCATTCTCCAAATTTGCAATAGCTGTCCTTTTAAGGTGAATTTCTTGAGCCAATAGACGTTTTTGTAAAAATAAATATGAGTTTGAATTTTGTAGACGACTATTAGCCAGTTTAAAGCGTAAAAAATTAAGAATGACATTTTCATTTTGGCAGTTTGTTAAAAAGTCTAAATCCAGTTTGGCCTTGCGTAGTTGTAGCTCCAATTGTTCAAATTTTCTGATCCTACGAGAAGTAGTGGTTCCATATCGACGGAGAATAATCGAATGAAAGCTTTTCACTGGTGGGAACCGTAGTTTGACAATAAACAAAAGAATAGTCGATAAACATTTTATTCCGATCATTATTTGCAACGTTTTGATAACTTCAAGTTACCATCATCAGGCTGTTCTATAAATACATAAGCAATTAAAGCAATAATTACACAAGGTATACTAAAAATACAATAGCAAGAAATTACAATAAATAAATCTATATAATAAATAAAGTAGGACATATGATATTAAAGAAAGTGTAAAGTAACTAAAATATTTTTATTAAAAAAGAGATTTGATAAAACAAGGTAAGTGAATTATAATTTAACGAATAAAAATTGGGATTTGAATAACAGTTAAGTTAGTTTTAAAAGTTTAAACGGGAAATAAGCATAAAGCTTAAATGTTAAAGGATATAATGATTTTTAGCAGAAAACAAAAAAATTAAGATTAAAAATGAAGAGTAGATAAAACCTAATTATGATGATAAAAAATAGTAATAAACTATTATGAAACACAGGAACGACCAAAAATATAAAAACAAGCATAAAACCGCAAATTTTGTATGAGTCCAAAAAACATTATAAAATAAAAGGGAAAATTTTTTTTTTTTTGGGAAACAATAATAAAAAAAATTTACGACTGATAAAACGTGAAACACTTACTTAAAACAAAACGACCAGAAAAAAATTTTTTTATTAAAACAGAAACATTGGCTGAAAAAAAAAATTTTTTTAAGACGAAGAAAGCGAAAGAAAGGGTTAAGACAGTAAAAGAGTGATAAAATGGTTTTGAAAAATAAACAACAATTAAAAAATATTAAAACAATTTTGGAAAAGAAAAAATTAAAAAGGTTTTAAAGAAAAAAGAGCTAAAAAAGCTGAAGAGGAAGGGAGGCCACATTTTTATTTAACGACGGTTTTTCTTGAGCAATGTGTATGCTTTCCTTACACAAGAGGTAAAAATCAGAGGACGCACGATACAATATAGAAAAATCGCTAGGAGAGGCTTGATACCCACACTCGAGAAAATGATCTAATACGGCAGATTTATCTTTTCGCATTGTGGCGCGGTCAGTTAAGGGACTTCTGCCAAGGTGCTCAGATATTCTGGTGGTGAAATGGCGTACCGATTTACCTGTATAGGAATTATTGCAAGTTCCACACGTGAAGTTGTATACCACACAGAATATCAAGCGCCTTGGTATTCGGTCCTTAATCTGAAAAAATCCACCAGTGCGACAAGAAGTGGAGAATACTATTTTGCATTTAACTTGGGGTAATGTTTTAAGTAGAACGGTAAGTCGTTTACGAGTTTGCAGTGAGAGAGCTCCAAGAAAAGGTAAAGTGAGCACCAACGGACACGCTGGCACATTAATAATTTTTTCCGCAGCTGGTAACAAAAAGATTTTTTCGAAAAACTTTTTTTTGCATTTGTCCATAAAACATTCTGGATAGCCGTTTAGTTTAAAAATAGCCTTAAGCTTAACAAATTCTTGGTGTATTTGGTTCATAGTACCTTCTTCGTGTTTTTATCGAAAAATCGAGGGTTTTTGTATGAGACACGCAATATCTCGACAAATACTGCACCAATATTAACAATCAAGGCATGAAATTAAAGTAGAAAATAGTGGCTTTCTTTAAGTGCATAATTTGTAACGTAAATCGTTAACCCATTGAGCAATCTTTCACGTACAGAATTATCAAAAAATGCCATTTTTTTGGGGGGAGGGGTCATAACTTCTAAACCACTGAAGATATTTTGTTGAAAAAATTTTGTGGGCTATTGGGGGCAAGGATACGTTTTCATAAAAAATTATCAAAATCGAAGACAAAAAAAATTGACTGCGCACCGCACCTTTAAATAAGATTTAACATTGAAAAGTTGTACAGGTCATAAGTATAAAATACAAAATAACACTAATATACAATATGTCTACACAAGGATCTAATAGCACAAATAAAAAAAAACACAATGGTTTGAATACACAATGGAGAAAAATTAAAGACATAATAACTAAACACCAGCTTTAAGACGGAAAACAACTTATGACTTCTGAGACTTTTTGTATACAATGGTAAATTTTATATAATCAAACTTGAAACCAGCTTTTTAGCAAAACTTTTTATTGAAATTGATGTAATTATGTCATTTGGAAGTTGGTCCCACCAGGGTACCACTCTATGTGAAAAAAAAAGTTTTTGCAAATATCTATTCGAGGGTTTTCTAGGATTATTTTTTTACCATTATTCCTAAATTTACTGTTATCAGCAAAATTAAAGAAGTCTTTTGGATCAACATCCACTTTGAAAGTAATTAATTTATAGCAAGTAATTAAGTCGTTTTTTATGCGACGAGCTTCTAAACTATCAATTTCTAGAGTTTTAAGCCTTTTCATATATTCAATAGATTTAAACCACATCTAAAAAATAGTTTTTTAGTAAAGACCCTTTGTACCCGCTTCACACATTTGATATCTTTAATGTCAAACGGAGACCAAACAGAGGTTTTATATTCTACAAGCGGCCATATAAATGTTTTATAGGTATGTAACAAAACTTTTGAATTTTTTGTGTTGAAAGCTCTGAACAAAAGTAAAAGCCTATTTAATCCTTTTTTGTATATATCTGCACAATAAAGGAACCGCGCATAATGATCCAAAACACCAGTCAACCTAACCATCTCGACCACTATCCAATCCATCCACCAGTTAAAGCCTGGTTCTGCTCCATCAAAAGTGTCCAAAAGGCATAATCCAAATGAATGAACAAAATCCTTTGGACTGTCCTTTGGACTGCCCTCCTTTGAACTGTAACGACGTATGATCCAGGCTCAAAAACTGTTCTTTCGACTTTGTCCTTTGGACACTTTGGACGAGTATGAACCAGGCTTAACTCAGCCATCCCGGATAAAAACCAACCTGGAAATCCCAGTCACTGACCAACTGGCCAACCAGGTCTACTAAGTTACCATATAATTTGACCGGGACCGGGACAATTCGCTCCCGCCAATTCGCTCCCAGACAAAGCTCCGGGCCATTCAGCTCCCGGACAATCCTAGGACCATTCGCTCCCAACAATTCGCTCACCGGCCAATTCGCTCCAGGGACAATTCGCTCCCGGGACCAAATACGCCCAGGACAATTCGCTCCCGGGAGTTTTTAAAAAAGTCTAAATTTTATAAAACAAAGTTCATTTAAAACAAGTCGCTCCGGGACAATTCGATCCCGGGATTTTTTTATAAAAGCAGAATCTTATCAAACCTAGTTCATTAGGGACAATTCGCTCCCGGACAATTCGCTCCCAGAAGCTATAAACGCAAATATTATCAGAACCTACTGTCATTAGGGACAATTCGCTCCGGGACAATTCGCTCCGGGAGTTTTTACTAAATGCAAATCTTCTCTCAATAATCAAGGATTTATTAAAAAATTAGCATTAACAGTTAACTTAGCATGAACAGTTTGTTGATGGAAACTGCAATTATTTTTTATAAAACCTTTTCCAAATATGGGATTTCATGTAAACGGATATAAATAAGCTTTCAATAAATGAACTCCAGGTTCTTCTAAAAAGAGTTAACTTTTTTGTTTTAAATTAATACAATATTTTGTTTCAGCTTAACCTGACGAAAACATATCAATAATAGATAATAATATCTTAATAAAAAGCAGAGCAAAAAAGATAACATATCACGCCAAAATCTTTCACACATTTTTAGATAAATTATGTGAAATCTTAGAAAAAGTTTGTGAAATCTAAAATTTTTTTACATTTTGTCAGATAAATTTTCATGTTTTCGAGTGCTAATTTGCTAAAATAGCTCCTCCTACCATACTTGAAAGAAGATTCACTAAACATTGCGGACCGATGTGATCCGGGAGCGAATTATCCCTATATGAAATAGGTTTGAGGGCCCTTAAAATGTTGACGTGTTTTAAAAACTTCTGGGAGCGAATAGTCCCGGGAGCGAATTGTCCCTAATGAAGTACGTTTGATAAGATTTGCATTTATAAAAAATCCCCGGAGCAATTTGCAGAGCGAATTGTCTCTAATGAACTTGGATAATAAAATTGGGTTTACAACAACTTCCGGGAGCGAATTGTCCTGGAGCGATTGTCCCGGAGCAACTACCCTGGAGCGAATTGTACTGGGAGCGAATTGTCTGGGAGCGAATTGCCTGGGAGCGAATTGTCCGGGAGCGAATTGTCCCGGGGAGCGAATTGTCTGGTTGGCGGGAGCGGATCTCCCGGTCCCGGTCGGATTCATGTGGTAACTAGCAGACCTGGTTGGCCAGTTGGTAGGACTGGATTTCCAGGTTGGTTTTTATCCGGGATGAGATGACGTTAAGCCTGGTTCATACTCGTCCAAAGTGTTCAAAGGACAAAGTCGAAAGGACAGTTTTGAGCCTGGATCATACGCCGTTATTTTGCAGGGCAGAGCAAAGGGACGGCCAAGAGATTTTGTTCGTCCCCTGGATTCAATACTTTTGGCATTTCGACAAAACCAGGCTTTATCTGGTGGATGGATTGCTAATGCATTCAAAATGATTAGGTTGACTGGTGTCTTGGATCATTATGCGCGGTTCCTTTTTTGTGCAGATATATGTCAAAAAAGGATTATATAGGCTTTTACTTTTTGTTAGGATTTTCAAACAATTTACAAAGGTTTTTATGAAACAGGCCCCTGGATAAAACATTTATATGCACAAGTTAAATATGAACCTCTGTTGGTCTCCATTTGACATTAAACCTATCCAATTTAAAACGGTACAAGGGTCTTTACTCACAATTATTTTGATGTGGTTTAATCTATTGAATAGTGAAAAGGCTTAAACCTTCTACAAAAAATAGCCGCATAATACCGAATCTGTACCTGCTATAAATAATTACTTTCAAACTGGATGTTGATCCAAAAGACTTCTTTAATTTTTTCGAAACTCTAAGGTGAAAACTAGGAATAACTGTTAAAAATAATCCTAGGAAACCCCTCGAATGATATTTGCAAAGACTTTTTTTTTTCAGTGAATGGTACCCTGGTGGGACCTTAATACACGTATAGGCCAGTTTTATAAAAAGATTTGCCAAGAGTATCTTGACCCAAGGTCAGTTTGAAATCCTAAACCAGATTATTTTGATTTTTTGGTATTTTTTGTACTTTGTATTGACTGACTACTTTTTATCATATTTGTTGAAAATTTTGGCTTTTCCCTGGGTGTTTATGCCATTTTATTAGCACATTTTGCTTATTTTTAAATACAAGATCGTCTTAAAAAACGCATTGTGTTTATGTAAAAGTTATGACCCCTCCCCCCAAAAAAATGGCATTTTTTGATAATTCTGTACGTGAAAGATTGCTCAATAGGTTAACGATTTACGTTACAAATTATGCATTTAAAGAAAGCCGCTATTTTCTACCTTAATTTGATGCCTTGATCGTTAAGATTGGTGCACTATTTGTTGAGATATTGCGTTTCTCATACAAAAAACCCTCGATTTTTCGCTAAAAACACGAAGTGAAGGAGAAAAAGGTTGGGCAAACTTCACAAAATCACTGCCGTCTTTTAGTGTTTTTAACGAAAAAATCGCGGGTTTTATGAACGAAAAACGCGATAATTCGACAAATATGCACAATGCACTAATCTTAATAATCAAGGTATCAAATTAAAGTAGAAAGCAGCCGTTTTTTGAGTGCATAATTTGTTACGTAAATCGTTATACCCATTGAGCAATCATTCACGTACAGAATTGTTGAAAAATGCCATTTTAGGGCAATCATAAATGCTTAAACACTGGAGATATTTTGTTGAAAAAATTTTTGTTGGCTATTGAGGGCAGGGGTAAGGTTTGCACAAAAAATATTAAAATCGAAGACAAAAAGTTTGACACCGCACTGCACTTTTAAGCATTTTTTAAGAGCACACCACTAAATTAAAACTGTGAGTGAGTTGATTATCATGATATAATGTTAAAATTTATAAGCAACCTTTAATAATGGGCTGTAAACTTTAATTTTAACCTAATAAAAATCTTAAAGCTAAAGTTTATCATGATATTTTTGATAATTTGGATAATCAGGATAATTATGCGCCTTTATAAACTTTTTTGGGCCTAAGAGAAAGCAACAAAAGAGAAACGCCACCAACCAAACCAGACGAGACGCAAAAAGCAACCGCAAACAACCCGCCAGCCGCCGCCAAACTGTTCCTAAATTATTTTTATTCTGTGTTTAGAAAATTTTTTATTCCTAGACCTGGCCTAAGTTTAATCCTAAGGATTAGTCTAAAATTGAGCCTAATTCTAAAAACAGGCCTAAGCCATAGGCTATCAAAAACCAACGTTGGATTACCTTCTACTGTTATTGTGCATTTCTTGTACTTGTTTTTGTCAGTGACTGATTTGGCCCGTTTGGTTTGGAGTTGATTAAAAGACCACGATGGAGGAATTGGCTACAATGGCTGGTGAGTAGAGTGGGTGGCGGGCGGGTTTCATGTGGTTTGTTTGACGGGGTTACTCGGTGAGCGATCATACTAGTTCTGAATAAGGATTTTTTAGTGTGGGAAGAGGGTACAATAACAACTTCAGTAGCGCCAATTACGAGGGAGGAAAATTGATAAACAGCGAGCGACTAAAGGTAAACCCAACGTGGCTGCAACAGTTGTTCTTGGATTAAAAAATTCCTCCATTAAGTAACCACTCAAATCACGAGAATCTGACGTCACTTTATCAACCAATTAGATTCGATTTGATACAGAGTATTTGTTAATATATGTGTTTTTGACATTGATTCATCGATGGTGCCGTGGCGCAATCAGTTAAGGCGTAGTCACTTTGACAGAGGTGAGCAGGTTTATAAAACTTATAAAACTTCATCTTTATTTTCCTGTTAATAAATTTTTTTTAGAATTTTTTAGAATTTTAGAATTTTATTCACATAAATTAAAAACAAAAACATCATCTTTTTCATGCTTTTTGCCAATTTGTCAAATTTTTTGTCAGCTGGATATTCTAAAATGTAATTTTTATGTAAGTAAAATACCGTAATTTTTGCTATGTTCTACAATTGGTTTAATACTTAACGCTTTGCAGTAAAAACTATCAGGAGATTTATAAATTATAATTTTCACACACACATTGCATTTTCTAAAAATTGCTGCACTTGTGTGAACGAAAATTTTTTCCGCATTAAAGTCATGTGGGCGTGTCTATTAGGCACGTGAGCACAAGTTTGCAGCTACGTTTGGTTTACCTTTAGTATATTTTACGGTTTCAAATATTTTAAATATTTATTGGTTCAATATCTCGACCGCTTCGCTTTAAAATTTCTTAAGTCCTCGTAATATTACAAAAGCAAACGCTTTTTTTGGGGATTTTTAGTTTTTTGCCGCTTCGTAGGTACGGCGCTGCCTTTACGCCTGGTTCTCAGTTTTTTAATGTTTCAATTACAGAAAATGCTTTCATATAAAGTTTCGAATGGACTTTTTCAAATTAATTCTTAAATTTTGAATAGTTTTACAACCGGAACATAGGTGTGAAATTAGTTTCGAAGCAAAAATTTCAATTTTATTTTTGCTAATCTGAAATCATTGTTCATAAAAATACTATTGTAGTGATGATTTGTAACTATTTTGATGTTTAATCAAAAAACAAAATTGATTTAGCACAAACTGTTATATAAAAACACTTCAACATAGTGAAACATATTATCAAGTGGCAATTTTAAATAAGTATAGGTTTAAACTAAAGAAACTAAGAAAACTACGATTTTTTCAAATTTTATTTTTTTCTTTTTGTACCGTCTTTCGTACAGTAAATTATTCAGACTAAAGTTACTATCCTTCAGGCTGAAATTTAGGGCGTAACCACTCGCTGTCAGGAAGAAATAAACAATGAATGCTTGAGAATAAAAATAATAAAAAAAAGTTTTCAGAGGTGATGTAACCAATTATTATTAAGTTGCGTCAGGGGCCTATTTCATAAAGACGTTTGTAAATTTTCATTTTACAAATCTCCGCCTATTTTTTGTAAATTACATGATAGAGGATATACGACACGGCGAATATTGATCGGTCAGCGGAGATGAAATGACGTGGCTGCGACCAATCAGCGCAGAGCAGTGCGCGGAGATGCTCCCCCTGGATTATAAGTCGAAACACCTTTATCGCGTATTTTACAAAAAATAGGCGGAGATTTGTAAAATGAGAATTTACAAAGGTTTTTATGAAACAGGTCCCAGGTGTTTTCTCCACGTGATATTTTCTTCAAGAACGAGTGGTTACTTTACCACCTAGTCATTTTCACCCTAATAGAATTCATCTTTAGTCCATTGCTCGCTGTTATGCTTTGATGGTGCTGTCAAAACATTTTTGTGGTTATTTTTCGTGATGTGTAGAAAAATGAATTTTTAATAATGCCTTCGGAAAAAATAATTGCAAAAATAATTGCAAATAATTCTTGTACTAAGAACCTTGCAAAAACATTTTAGTAAAATATTTTCCAAAAAAACTATTGCTTGCCTTTTTTAAAACTAAATTATTCGGTATTTTTTAAAATCACACTATTATTAAAATATTATCAGAAAGTTTAGCTTATTTTTTGGGTTTTGCTTAGGCTTAGGAAAATAAAGTTTAATGTGCAATAGTGGGCTTTAAAGACTCCCAAAAATTCGTTGTTGGATTATTTTGCTCACGACTCTATACTTAAATGTAATTGCATAAAATATCATACATAAAAAATCTAACAATTTGTATGTTTTTGGGTTTCAAAAGCACATTTTGTTTGTCTTGTTTTAAATGGTCAACATGTGTTCAAGTGATTTCCCTAAGCTAGAGTGGACGAAAAAAGCCAAAAAGATATTTTTTACAGTTCTACTACTGAAATATATTTTTGCGGAAGTTATTTTTTCTAAAGATTTAATCAAAAAAATCAATTAATTTAATCAAGAGTCGATGAAAATAGTCTAAATAAAAAAATTACAGCAAAAAACTGTGCAATTCGCTTCGTATTTTCATACGAGTATATATTTTAGAAAAAACAGTAATTAAATAACTTCTTGGCGTTCTCATTCCACTCATGATTGTTTAATATTAATTCTGTAATTTTTTTTGCAAAGGGAGAGTTTTGATTCGAAGCTTTAGAGCTTTGGAGAAAGTTTTAAACATTATTATTGTTTTTATTAAAAGTCCGTTGTATAAATTGTGTGTAAAATGACCTTTCAAAATTTCGTTCAATTAGTATAATGTTTTTTAAACAATACACAAAGTTTTTTTTATTATTAAATTGCATTATATTAAAGCAAGCAAAATGTTATTTATAATTAAAAACGAACCGACTTATGATTAAAATTTATTTCAGCTCATTCAGCTTAAAAAATTTACATATTTGTGCCAAACGTATTTTTTCTTTGCTCAGTACCCTCGTGTCCAGTACCCTCGTGTTCAGTACCCTCGTGTCTAGTACCCTCGTGTCCAGTACCCTCGTAATCGTCGTTACTACGGCATTAAATTTTAAATTTACTACGGTTTTAAATTTAAAATGAGGCACACATATTTTACGAACTGTGGCTCATTTTGCCGTAGTAACGACGAAATATTTTTTCACTGTCCATAAAAATAGCTTTGACTCTGCTAACCCGGCAATTCAGGCCATTGTTGTTTACGAAGGCAACTCTCTTAAAAGTGATTGGTTAATATAACGTAGAATTTAGTAAATTTCTACGAATTTTTTAACGGGAAAGGATCCGCTCACTTAATTAGTAACTTTTACGATTTTTTTATTTATCAGAGACCTATTAAAAAATTAGTGAAACTCCCGTCTTACAATAAAATTTTTCCTATAAAACTCCGGTTAAAGAATGCATAGAATAGGTTTACGTGAAACAAGAATTTATAATACTTAACAAGCATAATAAATTAAAAATTCAAACAATAGTTTTAACTTCCAAATTTTATTTTTATTTTAGTTTTAGCGCGATGGCTAGAAGAAAAGTCCTTCTTCGGCCAAACATTTTTCATATTTTTTTCTTATTTAACCATTTTAAGGGTGAAGAAAAAAGTGATTTATGGTTACTTTTCAAATATAAGATTGTTTTAATTAAAAGACAAAACATTTCTTACCTTAGTCTGTCCTTCCTTAATTTGTTTTGTAAACGAAAGTGCAGATTTCACGAAAGTGTATATTTAAAAAAAATAATAAAGTGTTGCAAAAACTTAAAATCCCTAGCAGAAAATTTTACACACCTCAAACTAAGGATTTAAAGTCAGTGCACACACAAGCAATTTCTGCCATCTTAATTCCCTAGAAATCATCAGCGCCTTTGAGAAAGGAATTTTGTTTTAACAATAGCGAAGAATTTCCAATATTTCCAACAAAATATCCTCACAAGTTTGCTATATTTAGAACAAAATCAAGGGAAACGTCCCGTTGAAAATATTAAAACTTTAAAAAGAGTCGGATTAAATTGGCGAACCTTTTTTTTCTTACCTTAATCTGTCCTTCCTTAATTTGTTTTGTAAACGAAAGTGCAGATTTCACGAAAGTGTATAAAAAAAAAAAAAAAGAAAAAAGAATTGAAAAAAAAAAAAGAAAAAAAATTAAAATCCCTAGCAGAAAATTTTACACACTTCAAACTAAGGATTTAAAGTCAGTGCACACACAAGCAATTTCTGCCATCTTAATTCCATAGAAATCATCAGCGCCTTTGGAGTTTTTTCTTTGCAAAGTAATTTTGTTTTAACAATAGCAAAGAATTTCCAATATTTCCAACAAAATATCCTCGCAAGTTTGCTATATTTAGAACAAAATCAAGGGAAACGACGTCCAAAATAAACTAAAACAGATCCCAAATCAAAAATAAACTAAAAAAAGTTGAAAATAAAAACTTAAAAAGAGAAAAGAAAAATAAAAACTAAAAAGAGCAAAACCAACCCTCTTTTTTTTGTTTTAAACAATTATTTTTGTTAATAATAAACAAAAACAAAAAAAAAAGAAGAACAAAAAAAAATGAAGGGTTAAAGAAAACAAAAAAAAAAACCTCAAAAAGCACGTTACACAAAGGATTTGATTATTTTCGTAGAATATATTTATATAAATAGTCAAACAAATAAACCTAATTATAAAATAAAAAACCGCCCCACGAGACAAAACTGTATGTTTAATGTGTAAAGAGCAATTATCAATTTCAACGAGATTTTTCTAAGTTAATTTTACGAATTTTTTCGTTCACTCAACCTACTTATTTCGTTAATTTAATCAAAATGTGATTTACGACTTTTTTTTCAACGAATTTTTTAGGGCCACTTTTTAGAGAGAATTGGCCAACCGCGAGCAATGGACTAAAGATGAATTCTATTAGGGTGAAAATGACTAGGTGGTAAAGTAACCACTCGTTCTTGGAGAAAATATCACTGGGAGAAAACACCTGGGGCCTGTTTCATAAAAACCTTTGTAAATTCTCATTTTACAAATCTCCGCCTATTTTTTGTAAAATACGCAATAAAGGTGTTTCGACTTATAATCCAAGGGGAGCATCTCAGCGCTCTGCTCTGCGCTGATTGGTCGCAGCCACGTCATTTCATCTCCGCTGACCGATCAATATTCGCCGTGTCGTATATCCTCTATCATGTAATTTACAAAAAATAGGCGGAGATTTGTAAAATGAAAATTTACAAACGTCTTTATGAAATAGGCCCCTGACGCAACTTAATAATTAATTGGTTACATCACCTCTGAAAACTTTTTTTATTATTTTTATTCTCAAGCATTCATTGTTTATTTCTTCCTGACAGCGAGTGGTTATGCCCTAAATTTCATCCTGAAGGATAGTAACTTTAGTCTGAATAATTTACTGTACGAAAGACGGTACAAAAAGAAAAAAATAAAATTTGAAAAAATCGTAGTTTTCTTAGTTTCTTTAGTTTAAACCTATACTTATTTAAAATTGCCACTTGATAATATGTTTCACTATGTTGAAGTGTTTTTATATAACAGTTTGTGCTAAATCAATTTTGTTTTTTTGATTAAACATCAAAATAGTTACAAATCATCACTACAATAGTATTTTTATGAACAATGATTTCAAATTAGCAAAAATAAAATTGAAATTTTTGCTTCGAAACTAATTTCACACCTATGTTCCGGTTGTAAAACTATTCAAAATTTAAGAATTAATTTGAAAAAGTCCATTCGAAACTTTATATGAAAGCATTTTCTGTAATTGAAACATTAAAAAACTGAGAACCAGGCGTAAAGGCAGCGCCGTACCTACGAAGCGGCAAAAAACTAAAAATCCCCAAAAAAAGCGTTTGCTTTTGTAATATTACGAGGACTTAAGAAATTTTAAAGCGAAGCGGTCGAGATATTGAACCAATAAATATTTAAAATATTTGAAACCGTAAAATATACTAAAGGTAAACCAAACGTAGCTGCAAACTTGTGCTCACGTGCCTAATAGACACGCCCACATGACTTTAATGCGGAAAAAATTTTCGTTCACACAAGTGCAGCAATTTTTAGAAAATGCAATGTGTGTGTGAAAATTATAATTTATAAATCTCCTGATAGTTTTTACTGCAAAGCGTTAAGTATTAAACCAATTGTAGAACATAGCAAAAATTACGGTATTTTACTTACATAAAAATTACATTTTAGAATATCCAGCTGACAAAAAATTTGATAAATTAGCAAAAAGCATGAAAAAAATGATGTTTTTGTTTTTAATTTATGTGAATAAAATTTTAAAATTATAAAAAATTATAAAAAAAATTTATTAACAGGAAAATAATGATGAAGTTTTATAAGTTTTATAAACCTGCTCACCTCTGTCACAGTGACTACGCCTTAACTGATTGCGCCACGGCACCATCGATGAATCAATGTCAAAAACACATATATTAACAAATACTCTGTATCAAATCGAATCTAATTGGTTGATAAAGTGACGTCAGATTCTCGTGATTTGAGTGGTTACTTAATGGAGGAATTTTTTAATCCAAGAACAACTGTTGCAGCCACGTTGGGTTTACCTTTAGTCGCTCGCTGTTTATCAATTTTCCTCCCTCATAATTGGCGCTACTGAGGTTGTTATTGTACCCTCTTCCCACACTAAAAAATCCATATTCAGAACTAGTACGATCGCTCACCGAGTAACCCCGTCAAACAAACCACATGAAACCCGCCCGCCACCCAATCTACTCACCAGCCATTCTAGCCAATTCCTCCATTGTGGTCTTTTAATCAACTCCAAACCAAACTGGCCAAACCAGTCACTGACAAAAACAAGTACAAGAAATGCACAATAACAGTAGAAGGTAATCCAACGTTGGTTTTTGATAGCCTATGGCTTAGGCTTGTTTTTAGAATTAGGCTCAATTTTAGACTAATCCTTAGGATTAAACTTAGGCCAGGTCTAGGAATAAAAAAATTTCTAAACACAGAATAAAAATAATTTAGGAACAGTTTGAATGAAAAGAGCGGCCAGGTACTTAAAAACGGCCCAAAACAGTAGAAAGTTGTTTGCGGTTGCTTTTTGCTAGTCTACGTCTTAGGTTTGGTTTAAAGGTTAGGCTAAGTTTTAGACTTAGCTTTCGAATTAAGCTTAGATTTAGCCTTAGACTTAGGCCCAAAAAAGTTTATAAAGGCGCATAATTATCCCGATTATCCAAATTATCAAAAATATCATGATAAACTTTAGCTTTAAGATTTTTATTAGGTTAAAATTAAAGTTTACAGCCCCATTATTAAAGGTTGCTTATAAATTTTAACATTATATCATGATAACCAACTCACTCACAGTTTTAATTTAGTGGTGTGCTCTTAAAGAATGCTTAAAAGTGCAGTGCGGGGTCAAACTTTTTGTCTTTGATTTTAATATTTTTTGTGCAAACCTTACCCCTGCCCTCAATAGCCAACAAAAATTTTTTCAACAAAATATCTCCAGTGTTTAAGCATTTATGATTGCCCTAAAATGGCATTTTTCAACAATTCTGTACGTGAATGATTGCTCAATAGGTATAACGATTTACGTAACAAATTATGCACTCAAAAAACGGCTGCTTTCTACTTTAATTTGATACCTTGATTATTAAGATTAGTGCATTGTGCATATTTGTCGAATTATCGCGTTTTTCGTTCATAAAACCCGCGATTTTTTCGTTAACAACACTAAACGACGGCAGTGATTTTGTGAAGTTTGCCCAACCTTTTTCTCCTTCACTTCGTGTTTTTATCGAAAAATCGAGGGTTTTTTGTATGAGAAACGCAATATCTCAACAAATACTGCACCAATCTTAACGATCAAGGCATCAAATTAAGGTAGAAAGTAGCGGCTTTCTTTAAGTGCATAATTTGTAACGTAAATCGTTAACCCATTGAGCAATCTTTCACGTACAGAATTATCAAAAAATGCCATTTTTTTTTGGGGGGGGGGTCATAACTTCTAAACCACTAGAGATATTTTGTTGAAAAAAATTTTGTGGGCTATTGGGGGCAAGGATACGTTTTCATAAAAAATTATCAAAATCGAAGACAAAAAAATTGACTGCGCACCGCACCTTTAAATAACATTGAACATTGAAAAGTTGTACAGGTCATAAGTATAAAATACAAAATAACACTTATATACAATATGTCTACACAAAGATGCAATAGCACAAATAAAAAAAACACAATTTTTTTAATACACCATAGAGAAAAAATTAAACACATAATAACTAAACACCAGCTTTAAGACGGAAAACAACTTATAAATTCTTGAGTTTTTTTGTATACAATGGTAAATTTTATATAATCGAACTTGAAACCAGCTTTTTAGCAAAACTTTTTATTGAAATTGGTGTAATTATGTCATTTGGAAGTTGGTCCCACCAGGGTACCACTCTATGTGAAAAAAAAGTTTTTGCAAATATCTATTCGAGGGTTTTCTAGGATTATTTTTTTACCGTTATTCCTAGTTTTACTGTTATCAGCAAAATTAAAGAAGTCTTTTGGATCAACATCCAGTTTGAAAGTAATTAATTTATAGCAAGTAATTAAGTCGTTTTTTATGCGACGAGCTTCTAAACTATCAATTTCTAGAGTTTTAAGCCTTTTCATATATTCAATAGATTTAAACCACATCTAAAAAATAGTTGTTTAGTAAAGACCCTTTGTACCCGCTTCACACATTTGATATCTTTAATGTCAAATGGAGACCAAACAGAGGTTTTATATTCTACAAGCGGCCATATAAATGTTTTATAGGTATGTAGCAAAACTTTTGAATTTTTTGTGTTGAAAACTCTGAACAAAAGTAAAAGCCTATATAATCCTTTTTTGAATATATCTGCACAAAAAAGGAACCGCGCATAATGATCCAAGACACCAGTCAACCTAACCATCTTGACCACTATCCAATCCATCCACCAGTTAAAGCCTGGTTCTGCTCCATCAAAAGTGTCCAAAAGGCATAATCCAAATGAATGAACAAAATCCTTTGGACTGTCCTTTGGACTGCCCTCCTTTGAACTGTAACGGCGTATGATCCAGGCTCAAAAACTGTCCTTTCGACTTTGTCCTTTGGACACTTTGGACGAGTATGAACCAGGCTTAACTCAGCCATCCCGGATAAAAACCAACCTGGAAATCCCAGTCACTGACCAACTGGCCAACCAGGTCTGCTAAGTTACCATATAATTTGACCGGGACCGGGACAATTCGCTCCCGCCAATTCGCTCCCAGACAATTCGCTCCCGGGACAATTCGCTCCCGGACAATTCGCTCCCAGGACAATTCGCTCCCAGACAATTCGCTCCCAGTACAATTCGCTCCAGGGACAATTCGCTCCCGGGACAATTCGCTCCCAGGACAATTCGCTCCCGGGAGTTTTTATAAACGCAAATTTTATTAAACCAAGTTCATTAGGGACAATTCGCTCCCGGGACAATTCGCTCCCGGGATTTTTTATAAACGCAAATCTTATCAAACCTACTTCATTAGGGACAATTCGCTCCCGGGACAATTCGCTCCCAGAAGTTTTTATAAACGCAAATCTTATCAAACCTACTTCATTAGGGACAATTCGCTCCCGGGACAATTCGCTCCCGGGAGTTTTTATAAAGGCAAATCTTATCAAACCTACTTCATTAGGGAAAATTCGCTTCCTGGAGAATTCGCTCCCTGCCAAAAATGCTACCGGCATTTTTAATAACCTATAAACTTGATTCATTTAAAGTAATTCATTCAGATAAAATTAATGATTTTTTAGCTATTGTTTGTAATAGTTGTAATTTATACAATGATTTAATTACCATATAAACTAACCTATATTTTGTTAGACTCACTTAAAAATAAATGAGCATAATGGAATGTATAGTTTTTGTGTATTATATTGTAATTATAAAAACAATGTTTACTATATCCATTTAACAATTTTTTTATATTTCATTACTATCCAAAACAATTTCTTTAAAAGGCACATAAGCAACGTTAAAAATATGAAAAACAACACATTAAAATTAACAATGAGCTCATATGAATGCATTTAAATAAGACAACAGTTTTAGTTCGATTTAAAAAAAAATTAATAGCTAAACTAATGATTAAATCGTTAGTTTAAATTAAATTAATCTTGATTTGCTAGTTTAAAGGTTGATTTTTAGTTTAATTTTTATTTGTGTCATTGAGGATTATTTTATTGATTGGAAAATAACTCCATTAGAAATACAATTATATTTCAAAAAATTTTTCCACACTGAGAAAAAATAAGTTGTATTAAAATATAAACTAATTCTCTCAATAATCAAGGATTTATTAAAAAACTTAGCATTAACAGTTAACTTAGCATTAACAGTTTGTTGGTGGAAACTCAATTTGTTTTTTTTATGAAACCTTTTCCAAAATATCGAATTTCTTGTAAACGGATATAAATAAGCTTTCAAAAATAAACTCCAGGTTCTTCTAGAAAGACTTAACTTTTTTGTTTTAAATTAATACAATATTTTGTTTCAGCTTAACCTGACGAAAACATATCAATAATAGATAATAATATCTTAATAAAAAGCAAAGCAAAAAACGATAACATATCACGCCATAATCTTTCACACATTTTTAGATAAACTTTATGTGAAAATCTTGAAAACGTTTGTGAAAGTTAAAAATTTTTTTAAATTTTGTGAGTAAAGTTTTCATGTTTTACATGTTATATGAAGTAAATCCTTCGAGTGCTTGAAAGAAGATTTGCATTGATTTATATATTTGTTTTTTATTATTGTTATAATTATTCTCTTTTTTATCAATTTTTTAAGGTTTTAATTCTTCGGTGCAGAAATAATATAAATAATTATAATTAATAAAGAAAATATTTGTGTTTTGGAAAATTCCACCGTGTTATGTGCATGCATAAATTCGCCGCCGGGTTCATTGTCTGGCTCTGCAGCGCTCAGTTTTTTTTAATTTTTAATTTCAAAACATGCTTTAAATTATTTTATCTGCATTTTTAGGACTATTTTTTTAAATTTAAAAAATGTTACAAATAAAATTTGACCAAATATTTTCTGGTACTGCTCTTTAATTATTTATGAAGTTAGCACAAGAATAAGCTGAAACTCCGAGAATTAGTACTGAGTTCTCAGACTCGTCAATATCTTTACTGTCTGAACTCTGAACATACGCCCAGGGAGAAATCGTCTTTTTTTCCTGCTCTATTCTCAGAGCATTTTTCAAGTTAGTTTTAATTAGCAATACAATGATGCTCTTAGATTTTTATATATTTTGTGTTTTATATCTAATAATTAATGAAATTAAAAAGACAAATAACCATAAATAAGTCCGACGCTCTATCCACTTGACCACTGCTCCTTCTGTTCTTCGTTGTTAAAAAACACTTTTAAACAAAGGTCTCAAAATGTAGTTTCCCGACGTCAAATCAAAAAATATAAATGAAAGTTTATTGATTTGATAGGAATTAGTTTGTTCCCGAATTTTAACACAGCAATTGTACCATAATTCTGAGCCAGTTTTTAAGTTTTTAACGAAATCTCTACTATCACTTCTCTTTATTTTTGATTTCAACAATTTTAGCATTAAAACAAATTTAAAAAACTTCAATAGTAGGGATTTCGCTGAAAATTGTTGTGGGCATGTACATTTGGTGTATCTAACTTGAGTTAAATTTTTATTACGTAATATTAACTCTGGTTCATTTAAATTGGGAAAAACTGTTTTAAAATGCCTTTTTTCAACGAACCATATCTCGCCGTGCAATAGTCCACCAAAAATGTTAAGGATACCGAACTGACCGGAAAAAAATAGCCTTTCTTACAACATATAGTTTGCTTTTGTCCGTCACGTACGGCACTAGTTATACAGAAAAACCGACAGGGCGTTCTAACTGTATCGTTCCCCTTAAATGAGTGATTTAAAACCTATTTAAGCTTGAAATACATTTTAAAGTACTTTGTCTGTATTTTTAGGACTAGTCCTTGTTTTCAATAATTTTTGAAAAATTAAGTTTACAAAAAAAATTTTATAAAATAAATTATAGTATTATTTTTTAAATATTCATGAAATTAGTACCAAAATAGAGCGGAGCTGCGGTTGTTATTCCGGAGCACCTAAAGGTGGGAGCTGCCTCCATTCGGGAGCCTTGAGCTTTGTTGAAAATCCCTAATATATACATTACTGTTATACTTTGTCTTGTTTGCTTTTTTTGCTAAACTTAGTTTAAGCTTAGACCGCTCAGACTTGCTAAAGATAAATTCTATCACGGTGAAAATAGATGAGTGGTAAAGTAACCACTCGTTTTTCGAAAAAATATCACGTGCAGAGAAACACATGATGCAACTAAATAATAATTGGAAATAATAATAAAAAAATAATAATAACTAAATAACATTAAGCAAAAAGTCTTTAGATTAACATATTATTTTCTGGTTTTATAATATTTTAGATTGGAGCACATCACCCCACTTTTTTTAAATTTGTGGACGCATTAAAGCAGGAACAAATGCGAAACATGATGAGAGTGGAGCAATTCAACGCTGGACGAATGACCCCTGACCAGAATACAAATCAACGCTCAAAAAATGTGAAATTAAGAGTAAAAAATATAACGACTAATTATGCGAATTATGAGCCCATTGAATTTTTGAGGGCCATAGCCCATAACTATACAATGTAAATTTTTATGTTTTAGTGTTAAATTTATGGTTGCAAAAATGGCGAAGTCAGGAATTATACCGTTTAAAACACTAAAATGAAATGATTGATGCCTTCTAAAATCAAAGAAGTATTGTAATTAAGAACTATTCTTTCAGTATTTTTCAGTTTTTTTACTTGTTTCTTTTTTCTGCATAAAAGTAGATTTTATATATAACCTTCCTTTTTTTAGTTTACTGTATAAATTAAAAATTTTTTTAAAGCCTTGTTTCCGCTGATTTTTAGTTTCGCGCGTTTGTAGTTTAGTTTATTTTTAAAAACAGCATTTTTTTAAAGCCTTGTTTCCGCTGATTTTTAGTTTCGCGCGTTTGTAGTTTAGTTTATTTTTAAAAACAGCAAATGGATTTTAAAATAATGTTAATGGTATTTTTGATTTTAAAAAAATTTAACAATTTAAATTTTTAGGTTTATAACTAATACGGTCTGACTTCCGCAACATTTTCTTAATTATGTTTAAATTAGAATTTACCTTTGTTATGCAATGGAGATAGTTAAAGAATTTTTTTTATAATAAACATGAAACTTTAAAAAATAAAACTATAGTTTTATGGATTTGAAAAAAATAAAATATTCTTATAATATGCTAAATTTTGTTTTTTTTTTGCTTTATTTTTTTCAAGATATTATGATTTATTATTGATGTGTCTTCTTCAGGTAAAGCTGAAAAAAATTGTTACAAAATCTTGTATTAATTTAAAACAAAAAAACTTAAGTCTTTCTAGAAGAACCTGGAGTTTATTTTTGTAAGCTTATTTATATCCGTTTACAAGAAATTCGATATTTTGGAAAAGGTTTCATAAAAAAAACAAATTGAGTTTCCACCAACAAACTGTTAATGCCAAGTTTTTTAGTAAATCCTTGATTATTGAGAGAATTAGTTTATATTTTAATACAAATTATTTTTTTCTCAGTGTGGAAAAATTTTTTGAAATATAATTGTATTTCTAATGGAGTTATTTTCAAATCAATAAAATAATCCTCGAATGACACAAATAAAAATTAAACTAAAAATCAACCTTTAAACTAGCAAATCAAGATTGATTTAATTTAAACTAACGATTTAATCATTAGTTTAGCTATTAGTTTTTTTTTAAATCGAACTAAAACTGTTGTCTTATTTAAATGCATTCATATGATCTCATTGATAATTTTAATGTGTTGTTTTTCATATTTTTAACGTTTCTTATGTGCCTTTTAAAGAAATTGTTTTGGATAGTAATGAAATATAAAAAATTGTTAAATGGATATAGTAAACATTGTTTTTATAATTACAATATAATACACAAAAACTAAGCATTCCATTATGCTCATTTATTTTTAAGTGAGTCTAACAAAATATAGGTTAGTTTACATGGTAATTAAATCATTGTATAAATTACAACTTTTACAAACAATAGCTAAAAAATTATTAATTTCATCTGAATGAATTACTTTAAATGAATCGAGTTTATTAAAAATGCCGGTAGCATTTTTGGCAGGGAGCGAATTCTCCAGGGAGCGATCTTTCCCTAATAAAGTAGGTTTGATAAAGGTCTATTCATACTTATGACAAAACGTCCTTTGGACAAAGTCCAAAGGACAAAAGTCCTTTGGACTTTGTCCAAAGGACAAAGTCCAAAGGGAAAAGTCCAAAGGACAACGTATTCAAACTTCTTGTCCTTTGGACTTTTCCCTTTGGATTGTGTCCTTTGGACTTTGTCCAAAGGACAAATTCTGAGTAGCGTTCATACTTCGTCCAAAGGAAAAAGTCCAAAGGACGGTTTGGCTTGTCCAAAGGACGTTTTGGCTTTGTCCTTTGGACTTTGTCCAAAGGACGTTTTGTCATAAGTATGAATAGACCTTTAGATTTGCCTTTATAAAAACTCCCGGGAGCGATTTGTCCTGGGAGCGAATTGTCCCGGGTGCGAATTGTCCCTAATGAAGTAGATTTGATAAGATTTGCGTTTATAAAAACTTCTGGGAGCGAATTGTCCCGGGAGCGAATTGTCCCTAATGAAGTAGGTTTGATAAGATTTGCGTTTATAAAAACTCCCGGGAGCGAATTGTCCCGGGAGCGAATTGTCCCTAATGAACTTGGTTTGATAAGATTTGCGTTTATAAAAACTCCCGGGAGCGAATTGTCCTGGGAGCGAATTGTCCTGGGAGCGAATTGTCCCGGGAGCGAATTGTACTGGGAGCGAATTGTCTGGGAGCGAATTGTCCCGGGAGCGAATTGTCCAGGAGCGAATTGTCCCGGGAGCAAATTGTCTGGGAGCGAATTGGCGGGAGCGAATTGTCCCCAATTCAATTTGACCACTGGCTAAGCCGGTCATCAAACTGGCCATCAGCCAACCTGACCATTTTTGTCACCGGTCTGCCAGTTCGTCGGCCAAAAGGCCGTGAAAAATGCAAAAAAGTCTAAATTTAAAACAAAGATTACGTTTTTATAAGCAGAATTTAGAAAAGTATTGATTTTTACAAAAATAACAAAATTAACAGAATTGTCAAAAACTTCCTATTTGAACGAAAGTTTTTCAGTGTTAAAGAGTTATACAGAATTATGACGCTATAAAATCGGGTTCACGATGGTCAAACACTCCCATTTAAATGAAAGTTGTTCAGTGTTAAATATCTTCACAGAGTTATAAAGTTATAAAATCACTTTTAGCTAATTAGCGCTTAGGAAAAAATGGTGATCACTTATTCATTTGAGATCAATTTTTTTCGAAGTGCTAATTTGCTAAAACAGCTCTTCCTACAACCATTCCCACAGAACAAAACATTATGATGTGATCACGAATATTATATGACATTTTGAGGGCCCTTACAATGCTGACGTGTTCATTCAGCGAATGAGTGCTGGGGCCTATTTAAGACGTTTGTAAATTTTCATTTTAAAAATCTCCGCCTATTTTCTGTAAATTACATAATAAAGGATATACAACAAGGCGAATATTGATCGGTCAGCAGAGATGAGATGACGTGGCTACGACCAATCAGCGCAGAGCAGTGCGCGCAGATGCTCCCCCTGGATTACAAGTCGAAAAACCTTTATCGTGTATTTTACAAAAAATAGGCGGAGATTTGTAAAATGAGAATTTACAGAGGTTTTTATGAAACAGGCCCCTGGGAAAAAATTTTCCTAATGAACGTGGCGCGGTAACCCACCCTTTTTAACTTTCTCACATTTTTGATTTCCCCCGAGCAAAACATAGCGGCAAATACCGAATTGTACCCACCATTTAAAGTTTCTTGAAACTCTAATGTGAAAACTCTCTGATTTAATATTGTTGCAATAAAAACTCTGTACAATTTAATTAAAAATTTATTATGGTATAATACACGTATAGGCCAGTTTTTGATTCGGACAAGAGTATATTGACCCAAGGTCAGTTTGAATCTAAACCAGATTATTTTGATTTTTTGGTATTTTTTGTCCTTTGTATTGACTGACTACTTTTTATCATATTTGTTGAAAATTTTGGCTTTTCCCTGGGTGTTTATGCCATTTCATAAAGCACATTTTGCTTATTTTTAAATACAAGATCGCCTTAAAAAACGCATTGTGTTTATGTCAAAATATTAAAATGTGAGCAATAATTATAGCTTCTCAATAATTATATTTTTATCCAATTTTTGTGCATTGAGTAAATGACAGTGTAGAAAAGTGACAGCAAATCGTTTTTTTTTGGTAAAAACTGTATTATTATATAATAAATTTCAAATTATATCATTTTGTCGAAAATGTATATTTAGCAAAATTTTCATACAAAAGAACTATTTCAATAGCAAGTGACATTAGATAAATTATTGCTTGGTATAACACGTCAAAATTTTAAGGACCCTCAAAATGTCATATAGTATTCGTGATCACGTCATATATGTTTTGCTCTGTGGGAATGGTTGTGGGAGGAGCTATTTTTAGCCAATTAGCGCTTGGGAAAAATTTATCTTCAATAAATGAGAGATCTTCATTTTTTCCTAAACACTAATTCTATAAAGCCATAACTCTGTGAAGATATTTAACATTGAACAACTTCCGTTTAAATGGGAGGGTTTTGACCATTGTGAAAAGTTTTAGCTGTGACTTCTTTTTTAACCCACTAATTGTAGGGTAACTGACTTAATTTCGGCCACCTTTTTTTATTTTTTTGAATAAGTTTTTTCTGGCTTTTTCAATCAAGCCAAAATTTGGCCTAAAAATCAAACAATAGCTATATTTGTTATTTCAGTGCAAAATTTGAATATTTCTGTTACACTTAAAAAACAGTGAAGGTTTAAACTTTTTTTTTTAAAGTGGCCGAAGTTAAGGCGCGTGCCATTTATTTCGGCCACCTACAAAAAACTGGCCATAACTATTGCTTAAACGAACAATAAAAATTTCTAAAGGTTGCAAATTTACCCTTAGGTATTGTTCTCGGTACACATAACTTAATTTTTCCCGTTTGCGAACTTCAATAGTTATTAGCAAGACTTTAAATAATTATGTCAAAACCTTAAAAATACAAGTTTTAATAATTTGTATTTTTGTTCAATTTTTATTTTTGGCTTAAAAAACGTCAAAACAAAGTCAAACGAGCAAAAAACATTCTTTATAAATACAGTAGTACAATGATTTTTAAAAACAGCAAAAAACGGCAGGTTCTTTCACCTAAATTTTCAGGTGGCCGAAATTAACGGAATCTTAAAATGCGCAGTTAGTTAAACGCATTGCAAAATGATTTTGAAGAAAATATCAAAACATCAAAATTAACAACTTTGAGCCTTAAATAGAAGATATTTTAAGGTTATATATTGCTTCGTTCTAAATTTGATGCAGTTTAAACACAAAGCAAAAATTAGGAAAATCACAAAAAATTAACTTTTTGTATGAAAATGTTGATAATATAGAATAACAAAAATAAAAAACTTTTGCAAAAACACTTTATTCAACATTAATCCAGTTACTTTTGTGCTAGTTCTTTTGTGTTTTAAAAATAAGCCGATTTTCTAACACCCTAAATTGGTGGCCGAAATTAAGGCGTGGCCGAAATTAAGTCAGTTACCCTACCCGTCGAGCTTACGATATCAAGTGTTTATGAGCATGGTATGTAAACTTATTACTATATTTGAAGTGATAATTTATGATTCCTTTATTTTTTTAATAACTAAAATTTCGTTTTTTATAAAAAAAACTTAAATTATTTAGTGCTAAAGATTGAATACAAACAAACAATTTTGTTTCAAAAAAGATTCACAAAAGTGTTTGCTTATTCAATAAGTTTGAAAATTGGTATCACGGTTGCTTGGAGCCGTCAAACAGTTGTGGACCAATGCTTTGGTTAATTGAGTTCAAGTTTCAACAATTAAATCTCACACTTCATCTTACATATTTTTATGGCTCTAATTTGTTATTTCGTTATTTCTGATTCTAAGTTCTTTCAGCTAAGTTTTATTAGTTTACTGTGGACTGCCGCGTGGCGCAGTGGTAGAACGTTCGTCTTGCTAACTGAAAGTCCTCCCGAGATTAGTGCCTACTTAACCAAACCACGATAGTCAAAACCCTTCCATTTTAATGGAATTTTTTCAGTGTTAATAATCTTTACAGAGTTATAACGTTATAGAATCACTTTTAGCCAATTAGTGCAAAAATTTTTTTATTCATTGGAGATTAATTTTGTCCCAAGCACTAATTGGCTAAAAGAGGTTCCATTAGCTCCTCCCACAACCATTTCCACGGAGAAAAACATATATGATGTGATCACAAATACTATATGACATTTTGAGGGTCCTTAAATTCCTATACTGGGATTTTTTATAATTTGTATTAATATGCTGTATGTAGTCGATTAGTAATATTGGCCCTGTATTTTATATGGCTTTTTTTTAATATGGCTTTTTATTCAATAAAATGTAGTATTATCCTATAAAAAGAACAATTATTAAAGTTATTATGGTTTAAAACTGTTTTGCTTTGGACACCGGACCCCACCTGACGCCCCTCTGGATTTCAAAATTTCGCACCCCGGGTTGACCCCCCTAAAAAGCTAAGAGGGGTCCGGACCTCCCTGGGACCCCCTTTCTAGAATTTAAAATTCTATTTACCCCAAGTAACCACCCCCCTGGCTTCCCCGACCCGATCGTAAGTGGAAAATTTAAAACCGCAAAATTAATCGCTAAAGCCTATAGCTGAGCTTAAACTTCACTTTAATCCTAAGCCAATTCCCAAAGAACGCTCCCAAAGAATATAAAGAATCCCAGAATTTTACATTGGCTCAAGTTTCCTTTTCTGGATACTAAAGTTTAAACATGTTTATTTACTATTTACTACTTCACTTTAATCTCAATCCAAATCGTGAACGCTCCCAAAGAATATAAAGAATACCAGAATGTCACATTGGCTTCAAGTTTCCTCTTCTGGATACTAAAGTTTAAACATGTTTATTTATTATTTACTACTTCACTTTAATCCTAAGCCAATTTGTGAACGCTCCCAAAGAATATAAAGAATCCCAGAATTTTACATTGGCTTCAAGTTTCCTCTTCTGGATACTAAAGTTTAAACATGCTTATTTATTATTTACTACCTCACTTTAATCCTAAGCCAATTTGTGAACGCTCCCAAAGAATATAAAGAATCCCAGAATTTTACATTGGCTTTAAGTTTTCTTTTCTGGATACTACTACCAAAATTTAAACATGTTTATTTACTATTTACTAATAAATAAACAAGTAGTTACTAAATTTGTGTTATAGTGTCTGCAAAAAGACAACAACTGAAAAATAAACTTTTTATTACTTTATTAAACAACATTAACGTGGTGCTTATTTACTAAAAGTGCATTTCTAATAATGTTTTAGTAATGATTGCAATTTCAAATAAATCTCATCTTATCTAAAACATATTATAGGGCTGTTTGTTCTCATCTTCTATTTATAATGCAAATAAACAAATGTATTTTTTCTAATTTCTATTTAAAGATATTTAAAATTCAACAAATGAATGAATGAATGAATAAAATTTTATTTGTCAATTAGTAAATAACCAAGGACAAAAAGGCAATTAAAGACATTAACACACCCTAACATTACTGCCTAATAAACACAACAAAATTTGTTAAAATTAAAACTGTCAAGTAACTTTTTAAAATATGACAAAGAATTTACACAATATCACCATTTAATGAGTTCCAGACATTGATAACACGCTGAGAAAAAGCATATTTACAACAATTTAAATGGTATTTTTTAGAAGTTTTTAGTTTGTATTTGTGATCTCTTGTATTATAATTACTATTACAAGAATTAAAAAAATTATTAAAATTTAACTCTACATTTCCATGAACAATATTAAATACCATAATACATAAATCTATTTTAATTTGACAAAGCTTCAATGAATCTAAAAATAATATTTTCAATTTATTTTGGTAATCTGATTTTGGAAGCTTGCATTTTAAAAAACTCTTTGGGTAAAATATTTTTGCACTCTTTCTAAACATATGATATCTTGCACTAAATAAGGGTTAAAAACTGGACTATTTGATTCTAAAATAGGCAAAACGTAAGTCTTGTAAGCGCGAATCAGAAAATATGGGATTTCACTTTTAAAACAGAGAAGAATTAATGAAGCACGACTGTAAGTTTTGCTAGAAATTTTGACACAGTGAGTGGAAAACTTTAGATCGCTTGTGATCCATACACCAAGATCATATACTTGGTGTACTGTTTTGATTTCGCTGCTGGACAATTATATGTTTTTGTGGGAACATTTAAATTTACAATAGATAAAACGTTACATTTTGAAAAAGCAACATTAAGTTGCCACGTTTCTGTCCACTTACAAAAATTTGCAAGACTTTTTTCTAGAAAATCATTTTTATTTTTATAACGTGACTACCTATTTTGCTATCGTCAGCAAACAATTTGATGCCACATGAACATTCAAGAGAATCAATGATATTGTTTATATACAAAACAAACAAAATGGTACTGCCCCAAGGGTCAGTACTTGGACCTTTGGGGCAGCACTTTTCACTTCAGAGTGAAACAGCCCTAACTGGTAATACCAGAAACAGCAAACAAAAAAAAAACACATCATAACTGTAAAAACAAGTAATTTTTTTAAACTACAGTATTCATTTAATACTTTTAGGAAATGAATCAAATTTTAAACTTAAGTTTTTTGTAACCTTGCGTGGTTTCTGTTAAGTTTTATAAATATTGGTTCAGTAATAACGCTTTATTTTGTAAAGTTATGTATTAAAACAACATTTACTTTAACTTAGCGGTTTCCTTAATTCGTTAAACTATGAAAATTAGTTTTTGGCGTGATACATTTTTTTCCTTATTGTGACCTGATACTGTTTTTTTTATTAATATCGATATATTAATAAAAAAGAAATAAAAAAACGCCAAGAATTAGAATACTGCATCTTTAAACTGCTATTTATATTTTTTTACAAATCGTAGGACGAAAAATCACAAATATTGAGGCTGCTATACTAAGAATAATACCCCATAAAAGTGAAAACATTACAGTTTGTATATACCGTAGCGTCTACTTTCTCATGAATGGGTGTGGCAAAAATTGCAACATTTCATGTTGTTTTTTGTCTTATTTTGGCGCCTGTGAGCATCTCAGCATGTAATGATCTTAATTAGTACAAAACGTGTGGGTTAAATCAAGTGAAGTTAGGTTATAATATATTTCCCTAAAGGAATTTATTATTAATAATAATTTTTATTAATGAACTGTCCTACGCAAAATTTTAAAATAAAAATGGCTTAAAATGAAGCACTTAAACATTGTCAAATAAATTTTATTCAATTTTGTATTTTTTTCAGCTAAGACAAAAAATTAACTGAAAAATGAATTTGGTAAGAAAATACTTTCTGTGTTTTTAAATTTTGACTTTAACATTTTTATTCTGGATTTAAAATCACTAACGTGAGTTAATAAAATCCAAATTATAATTAAAAAAAAGGAAATATATGCGACGTCATATATTGATCAAACACATTTCTGCCTAACTGAACGTCCAAGAAAGGCGTTTCATAGCTTTTATTAGAGCGCACCTTAACTAGGGCCATATGGCACCAATTAGGGGAGACCCTAATTAGGACTTTCAGAAAAAAATTGATATTGGATAAAAAACTGTTCTGTGAAAAAACTGTTTCCAAAAAAGACTGTTCTGTGAAAAATACGGGTTTATATTTTTGTAAAAACCATAACTATTTGAATTTTAATGGAAGGGAATCGTGGATGTAATTAATATAAAAAAACTAAAACCTTGTTTATTTGTTCATCTTTATAAAACAAAGAACTAAAACTTAATTTTAAGTGCAAATTGTGAATTTTTTTAAAGGCCCTAACTAAATAAGACTATATGATTGGTGCCATATCCCGGTAAGGACGGCTCTTATACTTGCCTCTGGAAGACTGGAGGCAGGTAGGAGGCAGGTAAAACTGCCTCAGGGGCAGCATAGAAGCAGGACGGAGGCAGGTAGGAGGCAGGATGGAGGCAGGTAGGAGGCAGGGTGGAGGCACGTAAAACTGCCTCGGAGGCAGATAGGAGGCAGGTGACCCTGCCTCCTATGTTGAAGCATTTACTGGTTAAGAGGCAGGTAGGAGGCAGCTAAAACTGCCTTGGAGGCAGGTTGAAGACAGGTAGGAGGCAGGGTGGAGGCACGTAGAAGGCAAGTAGGAGGCAGCAAAATTTCCAATGGAGGCAGGTAGGAGAAACAAGGCCCCAATTAGAGTGAAAGCCAAGTCACCTTCTAAAAAAAACACGCCTTGTATAGTTGGTGGAATATGACCTAACGAATTTTTTTTACAGACTATAGTATTCAAGTGGCAGCGCAAAGATCCTAGTTATAATCGAGTTAAAAAAGTAGTGATGGCCAATTCCGGTTCCGGGTCCTGGATGTTCCGGGCAAAATTTGGAATTCCAGTTCCGGTTCCTGTTCCAGATTTTTGGAAAATTTCAATTCTGTTCCTGGTTTCGGTTCCGGTGTTCTGGGGGTTCCATAGTTTAATAGGCAGTTCCGGTTCCGGGCAAAATTTGGAATTCCAGTTCCGGTTCCTGTTCCAGATTTTTGGAAAATTTCAATTCTGTTCCTGGTTTCGGTTCCGGTGTTCTGGGGGTTCCATAGTTTAATAGGCAGTTCCGGTTCCGGGCAAAATTTGGAATTCCGGTTCCGATTCCTGTTCCGGATTTTTGGAAAATCTCAATTCCGGTTCCGGTTCTGGTTCAGGTGTTCCGAGGGATCGTAGTTTAATAGGCAGTTCCGGTTCCCGGTTCCGGGTTCCGGATGTTCCGGGCAAAATTTGGAATTCTGGTTCCGGTTCCTGTTCTGAATTTCGGAAAATCTCAATTCCGATTCTGGTTTCAGTGTTCTGTGGGTTTCTTAGCTTTGACTAAGAAAAAAGCATTTGGGTGGCTAAAAATATTTATATTTTAGATAAGCTTAATATCGATAGCGTTTTTCGCGTTCAATATCAAAGCGACATCTTTACTTTTCGAGAACTCCGCTTATAACGCTTACGTCTCTGACAGAAAACAGGAGGACGTGAGTCTTATGGCAGCAGTTTCTAAATACGGACATCGAACAGCGAATGGGATGGTAATATCCCCACAGGTATAGCTCATAGGTGGGCAGGGAGGGAGGTTGGAGGGGTTATACCCCTCCAAAAATCCCAATTATATCGGACACCCCTCTTAAAACTTGGGGGTACCCCGGACACACCTCTAAAATTAAGGGGGTCTCAGTACTAAAAACAACAAGAATGGGGTATTTAAGGTATACCCCGAAAAATTTTTGGGACACCCCCCTCCCCACAAATTTCGGGGGTTGGGTATACCCCCCAAAAAAAAAATCCGTGCGGCTGCCCACCTATGGTATAGCTGGAAATAAATTTAGATTAGAAAATGATGAACTAAGACAATTGACACGGTGCCTTTAGAACCGTTAAAACTAACTTGGAGCCTTTATAAAATTCTGGGAACGTGGAGCTAAAAGTTAAAAAAATGGTTTCGGGGTTAGTTTCAGACTTCGGCTTAAACTTGTAGGAATCGTTTTAAGTAACTTCACACTTTCGGCTTCACACGTTCCTTCATTTCGGCTGAAAATTCCAATCTATGTTCCCTCGGCTCGAAAGACCTATCAGGAATTTTATTAAAAATCAGAGATTTTATTAAAAATAAACTAAGTATATCGTCGTTACTACGGAAAAATGAGCCACAATTTGTATAAAAACCATGCAAATGTGACTCATTTTAAATTTTAAACAAAACGCTATTAATTATAGAATGCGTCACAGTCACGTAGATTTTATAATGACAGTGGCTCATTTTGCCGTAGTACGACGATATGTACTATTAAATATGAAGCAATTTGCTGAAACCTTTTTGATTTTTGATGGAAACAAACAACGTTTTTAACATAGATGAGAAAACAGTGTGCGATAATGACCTTTGCGTCTCGGTGAATCACGCTTTACACCTACGTTCGAGACGCCATTAGAATCAGAAAGCGTTAAAATTTTGTAAAACAATTCAGGTCGGATTGGATGTGCAATACAATCCTTCAACGCTTAGCAATGGGGAAAATATAATTCTGAAAAATGAAGTAAACGAAAACACTTGTGCGATGAGAAACGAGGAAGGCGCCCCATTGACTGAAAAAAGCTTGTGCTCCTTCCATTACAAAGTCAACTACGACGTCCATGTAAGTTTCAATGTTTTTTATAAAACCATAGACATAACCATAGACCTTTTGAAATATACCGTTTGAATAGACACCTTGCACTGGAACTCGGTTTATACATGAAGTATGCAATATACATAAGCGTCACCATAATGGATAATTACCGTACTCCTACTTATCTTTTGTAGTATGCAGATCAACCGATCGAAATTTCGCGCGCTTTCTATAGGTTGATCTGCATACTACGAAAAGATAAGTAGGAGATACGGTAATTTCGCGCGCTTTCTATCTGTTGCTCTGCATACTACGAAAAAATAAGTAGGAGTACGGTAATTATCCATTATGGTGACACTTATGTATATTGCATACTTCATGTATAAACTGCGTTTCAGTGCAAGGTGCCTATAAATAAGAAATAAAAAAAATGTTTGGAAAAATTTTATGTTGTGTGAGTAAACTCGAATGTAATGATAAATCGTTAAATCTAAAAACAAAATGTTTTTTACAGACACGCCCAAAAACTTATTTTAACATAATTTAGCACGTTCCAAATGAATTTTTGATAATACTTTGACACTACAAATTTTAATTTACATTAATTTTCCTCCATAAACAATTTTTGATTTTTAAGATTCTCCAAGGATTCCATTTCTTATTAATTGAAATGGGTTACACACTGAGAATAAAAAAAGAAAAAAATTGTTTAATTTTTATTTAAATTTGTACTAATTATTGTTTTAAATTCAGCTTATATTTACAAAAATAATCACAATTTAATATACTATTGTCTAGTGATTTAATTTGTATAATTTTTTTTTGAAATAAAAACTAAAATTAAATATACCAATCTATTTATATTCTTAAGAAAAAGCGAAGGAAAACATAAAGACTGATTATTTAGAATTAGTGGAGAAATTTTAAACAGAAAACTTTGGTTGTTAAATGATAACCTTTAGGCTTATTAGACGTATAGTTATTGTCAGTTTAAAATTAAAGTCAGATTTCTAAAAAGAATATAGTACTTATTTTTCACAAAAAACATTATGCGTCTGGTTAGTGCGATTCTAAACATTAAAACATTTTTTGTTTGGCAAAACCTTTAAAAAATATAAAATTAAAAAAATGCTTTGTTGGCATATATTAATGCAAATAATAATAATAACTGTTTTGAATGTTTTAAAGATCTTAAATTTTTCTTTAATAAAAGAAAAAAAATACCATTAGCAAATAAAATAATTAATTGATTAAAGTTAAAATTCTTTAGGTTGAAATTCAGGGCGTAGCCGCTCGCCGTCAGGAAGAAATAAAGAATGAACCTTAAATTTTAACCTTATTAAAAAATTTCAAAAATGCGAGTTTTTTCAGAACCAAACTTTGGTGGGTATTTAAGCTGTTACTACTATAAAAAATTGGTAGCTACCATGAAAAAAATAAAAAATAAATTTATAACTGCCAGACACTTGGTAATACAGAAAAATAAATATTAATTTGATAAAAGGCTTAATAAAACAATTTCCCTGATAACATAAATTATACATTTCAAAAAAGGTCATTTTTTTGGGTATAAATCGGCTCATAATTCTTTATGAAATGTTCAAATCTCGAAAATAACTACAAAAATCAAGTCTAAGGGTCCGATTTGGGGTATAAAGATGTTTTATAAGTTATTTTACTTTGGGGTCGGTCAAATCGAATTTTGGGACGCGTATGGGAATCCTACCAAAAATTTAATTGTTTTGTGTTTAGTTAAAAAATTGTTTTAGTGTTTAGTTACAATTTACAAGGTGGCTGCAATTGCGCCCTAAGCCATACATGGACAAGTTGGTAAGGGTAAGTAAGGGGGGTAAATTCGGATGTAGAAAAGGGAAGAGGGAGGTTAAAATCTGAGAAACGCATTTTAACCCATATGGTTTTTTTTAAATGCATTCTATTCATATCGTTTTTCAATTTAAAAAAAGCAAAAAAACGCTAGTTTTAGGTAAAAAAACTCTTTTTATAGCATTTCGAGCTTTTTATTGCTTAAAACACTTTATTTTGACCTCAAAAATTAAATTTTGAGACAGTTAAATTGGAACTAAAGAAGTCATTTTAAAGTCAGACCTTTGCACTGCCCCCGGGGTTTAAACGGGGGGGGGGGCAATTCCAAAACGAGGGGGACACGGGCACGGAACTTTTTTGAAATGGGGCGGGCAATAAAACGGGGGGGGGGGAAGCAGGAGGGAAAGAAAAAAAAGGAGAAAAAAAAGAAAAGGAAAAGTAAAAATAGGTCCAAAATATCTTAAAATGCATTGAAATAGGCTAAAAACTGCAAAAATTTTGCAATGATGGCGTCATAATAGGTAAAAAATGGCGTCATAATTTTTGGGTACTTTTTCATTTTTCCGCGGGGGGCAATAAAACGGGGAGGGGCAAATCCTCCAATAAAGCGGGTGGAGGGCATTTTCAAACCGTGCACAGGTCTGGACATTTTTTCTCAATTTTTCTAAAATTAGGAGGGTTAAACTTTTTTTGTCTCCCTCACATCTGAGTCTTGGTGAGGGAAGGGGGATTAATTCATAGGTGGACAGCCTCCCGGATTTTTTTTGGGGGGTACTCAACCCCCGAAATTTGCAGAGTAGGGGTGTCCCATAATTTTTTTGGGGGTATACCTCAAATAACCTATATTTAGCATTTTTAGTACTGGGACCCCCCAAAATTAAGGGGGTGTCCGGGGTACCCCCAAATTTTAGGGGGGTGTTGGCTATAATCGGGATTTTTTTTTGGGGGGGGGGGGTGGTGGTATAACACCCCAACCCCCCTGCCCACCTATGGCGCATACATGGGCACGGGAGGTGTTTGGGGGGGTTAACCCCCCCAAATTCTGAGAAGGGGGGTTTAACCCCCCACTCAGAAGTGGGGAGGGGAGAAAAAGTTAACCCCCCAATTTTGGAAAAATGAAGAAAAAAAATGTCTTTAAAATGACTTCTAACTGCCTCCAAACTTAAGTTTTGAGGTCCAAATGAATGTTTTAAGCAATAAAAAGCTCAAAAATGCAATAAAAAGGGCTTTTTGATCTAAAATTAGCGTTTTTTACCTATTTTTACTTTAAAATCGAAAAACGATATGGGTAAAATGCACTCCAGAAAAAAAAACGATATGGGTGTTTTGCGTTTCTCGGATTTTTTAACCCCACCTCTAATTTGGGGTTTAACCCCCCCACTCCGGACCAACTTGTCCATGTATGCCTATGGGTTAACTTAACCTGCTTTCCCAGAATTCGGAGGAGGGTTAGTTAACCCCCTGTACTACTTCAATGCCAATATATGCCCTAAGCTGTTATGCTGCTCAAATTTTTTACATTTAATTTTTTTAAAAATTCTACTTTCTCAGCACCTTTTTTTAAAATTTTAACCTTATTGAAAAAAAAAACTATTTTTTTCTGTGATTATTTATAAGAAAATGTTTTAATGTTGAATTATAATATGCAGAGTAGCTGCTTTTGTCTTAGTTGTTAAACTGCTTTTTTCAAATTTAAAATTTCAACAAATTTTGTAGCCCCAGCAGTTTTTTTTTTCATTTTAACTTTATTCCAAAATTATTTGTTTTGTGTTTATTTTAGAATGTTTAACCAATCAGTTACACTTATAAAAAAAGTTGTATAAATTTGAAATGTTAAATTCAAAAAAAGTGTTTTGGTATTCAATAAAAAGATTTTAATTTGCTTTAATTGATTAATATTGAAGTTATAAACATAACATACATGGGCAAGTTGGTCCGGACTGGGGGGGGGTTAAACCCCAAACTAGGGGGGGGTTAAAATCCAAGAAACGCAAAATACCCATATTGTTTTTTTCTGGAGTGCATTTTACCCATATCGTTTTTCGATTCTGAAGGAAAAATAGGTAAAAAACGCTAATTTTAGGTTAAAAAGCCCTTTTTATTGCATTTTTGAGCTTTTTATTGCTTAAAACATTCATTTCGACCTCAAAACTTAAGTTTGGAGGCAGATAAAAGTCATTTTAAAGACATTTTTTTCTTCATTTTTCCAAAATTGGGGGGGGGGGTTAACCTTTTCTCCCCCCGCCACTTCTGAGTGGGGGGGGTGGTTAAACCCCCCTTCTCAAATTTGGGAAGGGGGGTTAACCCCCCCAACCCCCCCCCGTGCCCCATGTATGGTTAAACATTTTAATTGCTTAAATACTGTTAATATAATTATCATTTATTATAATATTTCATCTGAAATTTTAATTCATAAAATTTACTATTCAACTCCATTTTTTAAAGTTCAATAATAATTAATTATATAATGTACTGTATATACCTCAGACCTGTGCACGGTCTGAAAATGCCTCCCCCCCCGTTTTATTGGAGAATTTGCCCCCCCCCCCGTTTTATTGCCCCCCCCCCCCCCGCCAAAAAAATGAAAAAGTACCCTTAAAAAATGACGCCATTTTTGACCTATGATGACGCCATCATCGCGAATTTTTTGCAGTTTTTAGCCTATTTCACTCTATTTTAGCCATTTTATACCTCTTTTTACCTTCTTTCCACTTTTTTTTGTCCCTTCTTTCCCTTTTTCTTTCTTTTTTTCTCTTTTTTCTTCTCCTTTTTTTTTTCTCTTTTTTTCCTCTCCCCCCTGCTCGCCCCCCCCCCTTTTATTGCCCCCCCCCCGTCTTCAAGAAAGTTGCCCCCCGTGCCCCCCCCATTTTGGAATTGCCCCCCGTTTTAACCCCGGGGGGAGGGGGCCGTGCACAGGTCTGATACCTATTTAATTAATAGAAACATCTAAAAAAAATGGCCGCCACGCTAGCGGCCGAGCCGCAAATTGTGGCGGCGCCGAACGAATATCGTCTGCAAAATCCGCCCACGGACGGGATTTCCCACGTGGAATTCACGCCGGACCCGAACTCCAAACACCTCCTAGTCTCCAGCTGGGATTCGACCGTTCGACTGTACGACGTCGGAACCGCCCAGCAGAATTTTCAGCGATTGTCCTACACGCACGATGGATCCGTTCTGTGCGCCACCTTTATGGTAATGGTTAAAGTTAAATCTTTTAATCCTTTGGGATCCTTTCCGCTGCAGATCCACGAAAAGAATTCCTTGCCAGCGCTGCTCAGTGTTGAACTGTGCGTTTCGCTTTTTTTAGTGTGCGTGAATTTTAACACTGAGCAACGGTGGCGTTAAATCCCTTTTTCGGATTTTGAATCTGAAAGGGTTAAGGCCTGGTGGTTCACACCGCAGTGTGGAGTGACAACGCGTTTTAACCCCAGCTACAAGTGACCATAGGTGAGAACGGTCGGGGAAACTAGGGGGGGGGGGGTGGTTACCATAGGTGTTTTTTTTTTGGGGGGGGGGACAGAGGGGTGCACCCCCCCCCCTAGAGCCAAAATTTTGGACCCCCCCCCCTAGAAAAAATCAGGGGCCCCCCCCCCCCCCCCCCCCAAAGCTCGAGAGCGGTCCGGCCTGACCCCCCCCCCCTAGCGAGGCTGACCCCCCTCCCCCCTCCCAACCAATTTGGAAGTATATTTTTTTATTTACTGTCAAAAAAAGGGTTTTTTTAGTTAAAAACAGTGTTTAAATACACTTTTAGGCCTAAATAGGCTGTTTTAATACATGAAATTCAATATTAGACCTAAAAACACTTAAATTATTGAGTTAAAAAAATTTTGCTGAAAAATTGGACCCCCCTGACCCCCCCCTAAATTTGAACTCGTGCACCCGGGGTCGACCCCCCCCTAAAAAGCCGGGGGTCCGGACCCCCCTGGACCCCCCCTAAAAAATTTTGGCCTTCCACCCGGGGGTGGACCCCCCCCCTAGCGGACCCGACCAAAAACACCTATGGTGGTTACCCGGGGTAAATCGAATTTTGAATTTTAGGAGGGGGGTCCCAGGGGGTCCGGACCCCCCTAGCTTTTTGGGGGGGTCCACCCGGGCTGAGAAATCTTGAAATCTAGAGGAGGGTCAAGTGGGGTCCGGTGTCCAAAGGAAAACAGTTTTAAACCGTAATAACTTTAATAATTGTTCTTTTTATAGGATAATACTACATTTTATTGAATAAAAAGCGATATTCAGGTATAGAAAGGATGTAAAAGCATGAATACGTTTTTGGAAGAAAATTTAGTATAAAAAAGGTACCTAAAATTTTCCCGAGGGGGGAGGGTCAGATTTCAAAATATAGAGGGGGGTAAGGGGTAAAAAAATCCGAAATTTGGGCGGAGGGAGGGGGGCCCTAAATTTTCATCTAGGGGGGGGGGGTCCCAAAATTTCGAGGCTAGGGGGGGTGGACCCCACCCTACCGCCTACCCCCCTTTCTCACCTATGGTCCCAAAATTTCGAAGCTAGGGGGGGTGGACCCCACCGTGCCCCCCTTACTCACCTATGCAAGTGACTGTGTAACGGTGGTGTAAACGCGCGCGAAATGCGTTGTCACTTGTCACTTCGGTGTAAAGCAGACCTGTGCACGGTCTGGAAATGCTCCCCCCGTTTTATTGGAGGATTTGCCCCCCCGTTTTATTGCCCCCCCCCGTCAAAAATGAAAAAGTACCCTAAAATTATGGCGTCATTTTTGACCTATTATAATGACGCCATCATCGCCAATTTTTTGCAGTTTTTAGCCTATTTCAATGTATTTTAAGCCATTTCAGACCTATTTTTACCTTATTTTCGCTTTTTTTGTCCCTTTTTTCCCTTTTCCCTTCTTTTTTTCTTTTTTCCCCCTTTTTTTCTCTTTTTTTTCTTTCCCCTCTGCTGGCCCCCCCCCCGTTTTATTGACCCCCCGTTTCAAAAAAGTTGCAACCCCCCGTGCCCCCCATTATGGAATTGCCCCCCCCCGTTTTAACCCCGGGGGGGGGGGCAGTGCACAGGTCAGGTAAAGTGAACCAACCATAAAAATTCACGTTTATTCTGGCAGTTTCTAACTTTCAGCGCGCAAATTTTTCAGCGCGCTGAAAAATCATTTTTTAAACACGGTTAAACTAAGTGAGAACGTCTTTTTTAGTCAGCTAAACAGTTTAAAACGCCTTTTTGTTTTTCCTAAGCCTAAGCAAAACTTAAAAATCAAGTTAAACTTTATCATGATAGAGTTACAGATTTTTCAGCCCGCTTAAAATTACCACTAGCGCGCTGAAAATCAGAATTTGCCTCTATTTTTCACATTTTGATCATATTAATACATCCGATCCAGTGGGGGTTTCCTTAATGGGGGGCAGGGGGGAAAGTTTTTTAAAACGGGAATGCGGAAAGAGAAGGAATAAAACGGGTGACACGCATGGGAGAAAAGGAAAAAACGAGGAAAAAAGAGAAAAAAAAAGGATAAAATCCGAAATTAAAGTAGTAATAGGTCTAAAAAATGGCTTAAATTGCGGTAACATAGACTAAAAACTGTAAAAATTGCAACGGCTGAAAGCTGCGAAAATAAGTCAAAAATGGCGCATTATTTTTTTAAAAAAATTTCATTTTCGAGCGGGCTAGGCCTGGGGCATTAAATCGGGTGAGAGGGGGCATTAAATAAAGGGGGAACGTGCACAGCCATTACTAAAGCCGCGGGCGGGGGGTTGTTTCCGGACCGTCCACAGACAGATCTGTGGGCAAAATCTTGTTATCTTATTCAAAATGGATCACAATAAAACTTCGCTTAAAAACAATAAACAGCTTCACCAACATATATTTTTTTTGGGGGGGGGGGGACAGAGGGGTGCACCCCCCCTAGAGCCAAAATTTTTGGACCCCCCCCCCCCCCCTGGAAAAAATCCAGGGGGGCCCCCCCTCCCCACCAACCTCGAGATCGGTCAGACCGCCCCCCACCTGCAAGGCTGGACCCCCCTCCCCCCTCCCGACCAATTTGGAAGTATATTTTTTTATTTTTCTGTCAAAAACACAGGTTTTTGTAGTTAAAAACAGTGTTTACCTACACTTTTTAGGTCTACATAGGCTGTTTTAATACATAAAATTCAATATTAGGACCTAAAAACACTTAAATTATTGAGTTTAAAAAATTTTGCTGAAAAATTGGACCCCCCTGACCCCCCTCAATTTCAAATCTCGCACCCGGGGTCGACCCCCCTAAAAAGCCAGGGGGGTCCGGACCCCCCTGCCCCCCCCCCCCTTAAAAAATTTTGGCCTTCCACCCGGGGGTGGACCCCCCCTAACGGACCCAACCAAAAACATTTATGTTCACCAAGCAATCAAACTAAGCGCAATCTAACTGAGCGAAGTCATCAAATTAAGCTAAATTTTGTCTTGATAAATTTGTATTTAATGGTAAAAAAGTAGCCTCAAGATTTTTTGAGCCGCAATCATAAAAGCGCAATTAACCTCGGATTAAGAAAAAAAAGTTAATTCGACTGCTTATTGGCTATGTGGAAAATGTTGACTAATCACAATTGTCAAAAGCGGCGATTGTAATGTTCTGATAGCCAATAAGACGGAGATTGTAATTTCCTGATAGCCAATAAGCAGTCGAATTAAGTTTTTTTTCTTAATTCTTGGCTTATCTCGCTTTATGAATGAGGTTCCGGCTCTCGTTCTCCTATTAAAGAATACCGTTGTCTTCCCAAATTTTTTTGTATTTGCCATTGCCAGCACTTTTCATGTTTGTAGTCAAGATTTCGCGACTGAGGGAGGGAACTGCGGGTCACATTTAGCCAAAAATGCATACTATTCAGTGCTTATTTGTAAAGAAATGTATTCTATCCATTGGTTGTTAGAAAACGACAGGGGGACGTTCCCCCGGGCTACGGCCATGTTCCTAATATTCTTTTAGCTCCAAATGCCACATGATAATTTTACTTAACTAACTGTTATAGACACCCGTTCGTTGTGCGAGTGGCGGGCTGGACTACGGCGTGAAAATGTTCGATTTCAATTCCAGTCAAGGTAATAAATCATAAATTTTAGTATAAAAAATTTAATAAATTGTTTGATTTTTTTTCGGGGTGTAAAAATCCGTTTATTGTACATATCCAAAGTAAAATTATCATGTGGCATTTGGTGCTAAAAGAATATTAGGAACATGGCCGTAGCACGGGGGAACGCCCCCCTGTCGTGTTCTAACAACCAAGGTAATAATCATTCTCGATAGCCGATGCGGGCCAAGGACCCGCGTACCCCCGCGCGAAACCGGGCTACGAACATGAAGAGTGCTGGCAATGGCAAATACAAAAAAAAATTTGGGGGAAGAAAACGGTATTCTTTAATAGGAGAACGAGAGCCGGAACCGCATTCATAAAGCAAGATTAGCCAAGAATTAAGGAAAAAAACTTAATTTGACTGCTTATTGGCTATCAGGAAATTACAATCTCCGTCTTATTGGCTATCAGAACATTACAATCGCCGCTTTTGACAAATGTGATTAGTCAACATTTTCCACATAGCCAATAAGCAGTCGAATTAACTTTTTTTTCTTAATCCGAGGTTAATTGCGCTTTTATGATTGCGGCTCAAAAAATCTTGAGGCTACTTTTTTACCATTAAATACAAATTTATCAAGACAAAATTTAGCTTAATTTGATGACTTCGCTCAGTTCGATTGCGCTTAGTTTGATTGCTTGGCGAAGCTGTTCACTGTTTTTGAGCGAAGTTTTATTGTGATCCATTTTGAATAAGATAACAAGATTTTGCCCACAGATCTGTCTGTAGACGGTCCGGACACCCCCCCCCCGCCCGCGGCTTTACCCATGGTTGTGCACGTTCCCCCTTTTATTTAATGCCCCCTCTCACCCGATTTAATGCCCCAGGCCCAGCCCGCTCGAAAATGAAAATTTTTTTTAAAAAATAATGCGCCATTTTTGACTTATTTTCACAGCTTTCAGCCGTTGCAATTTTTGCAGTTTTTAGCCTATGTTACCGCAATTTAAGCCTTTTTTTAGACCTATTACTACTTTAATTTCGGATTTTATCCGTTTTTTCTCTTTTTTCCTCGTTTTTTCCCTTTCTCCCATTCGTGTAACCCGTTTTATTCCTTCTCTTTCTTCATTCCCGTTTCAAAAAACTTTCCCCATGCCCCCCATTAATGAAACCCCCACTGAATCGGATGCATTAATATGATTAGAATGTGAAAAATAAACGCGAATTCTGATTTTCAGCACGCTAGTGGTAATTTTAAGCGGGCTGAAAAATCTGTAACTCTATCTTGATAAAGTTTAACTTGATTTTTAAATTTTGCTTAGGCTTAGGAAAAACAAAAAAAAAAGCGTTTCAAACTGTTTAGCTGACTAAAAAAGACGTTCTCACTTAGTTTAACCGTGTTTAAAAAATGATTTTTCAGCGCGCTGAAAAATTTGCGCGCTGAAAGTTAGAAACTGCCAGAATAAACGTGAATTTTTATGGTTGGTTCACTTTACCTGACCTGTGCACTGCCCCCCCCTCCGGGGTTAAAACGGGGGGGGGGGGGGGGCAATTCCAAAATGGGGGGCACGGGGGGTGGCAACTTTTTTGAAACGGGGGGGGGGGCAATAAAACGGGGGGGGGGCAAGCAGAGGGGGAAAAAAAGAAAAAAAAAGAGAGAAAAAAAGGAGAAAAAAAAGAAGGGAAAAGGGAAAAAAGGGACAAAAAAAGCGGAAATAAGGTAAAAATAGGTCTGAAATGGCTTAAAATACATTGAAATAGGCGAAAAACTGCAAAAATTGGCGATAATGGCGTCATATAATAGGTCAAAAATGACGCCATAATTTTAGTTTGGGAACTTTTTCATTTTTAGGCGGGAGTGGGGCAATAAAACGGGGGGGGGGGGCAAATCCTCAAATAAAACGGGGGGGGCAAATCTTCCAATAAAACGGGGGGGGGGGCATTTTCAGACCGTGCACAGGTGTGCTTTACACCGAAGTGACAAGTGACAACGCATTTCGCGCGCGTTTACACCGTTACACAGTCACTTGCATAGGTGAGAAAGGGGGGGCAGGGTGCGGTCCACCCCCCCCAAGCTTCGAAATTTGGGACCATAGGTGAGAAAGGGGGAAGGCAGGCTGGGATCCACCCCCCCTAGTCTCGAAATTTTGGGGGGCCCCCCCCTAGACGAAAATCTAGGCCCTCCCCCTCCCCAAATTTTCATATTTTTTACCCCTGACCCCCCTCTAGATTTTGAAATCTGACCCCCCCCCCCCCCCCCCTCCCCACTCGGGAAAATTTTAGGTACCTTTTTTATACTAATTTTCTTTCAAAAACGTGAATTTTCATCACATATTCATGCTTTTACACCCTTTTTATACATGAATATGGCTTTTTATTCAATAAAATGTAGTATTATCCTATAAAAAGAACAATTAATAAAGTTATTATGGTTTAAAACTGTTTTGCTTTGGACACCGGACCCCACCTGACCCCCTCTAGATTTCGAAATTTCGCACCCCGGGTCGACCCCCCTAAAAAGTTAGGGGGCGTCCGGACCCCCCTGGGACCCCCCTCCTAGAATTCAAAATTTGATTTACCCCGGGTAACCACCCCCCCTAGCTTCCACGACCGTGCTCACCTATGAAGCCAGTAGTAATCATAAGGAAACTGGTCAGCCTCTTATTGAGATGGTACACCACAGTGAGTGTTGTACGTATAGCCTTCCTCCTCAAATTCTATTTATTTTGACACCCTGCAGCTGCACTGCACGTCCTCTGACCTATACATAGGCTGAATATTTCCTCGCACAGGAACATAAAACAATACTAAAACATGATTTGCCATTTCGACATATTTTTTTGAAATTTTTTCAGTTTTCTACATCTATTTTTTTTGAATTTTAATCTATTTTTTAAAATCTTCTCTTGCCCTGTTAAACCCTCTCGGGGAAAGAGGTGCGGGGTTGAGGGTAATCGGACAGATTGGCGTCCTTATTTTCCCTTGGATTCTTAAATGGGTGGGCTTCCTCACTTTTCTTCTTTGCCAATTTTTAGGTATGATTTAGGGGGGTGATTCTAAAAATCTAGAAAGACTCAGAACCCAATTGTGTCAGTTAGTTACTTAGTTAATCGTGCACTGAGTTGTCGAGTAAACGATTAACTGTCTGTAATTGTTAATTCAGGTTTTTATACTCTACTTTTTTGAAACGGGGGGAAACCCTAAGTGAACAAGGGGGGAGTAGGGTGGGGTCCACGCCCGTCCACCTCCCTAACCTCGAAATTTTGGGGGTCGCCCTAGAAAAAAATCCAGGACCCCCCTCCCCCCAAATTTTCGAATTTTTTACCCCTGACCTCCCTTTAGATTTTGAAATCTGACCCCACCCCTCTCCCCTCGCGAAAAAATGTTAAGTACTTTTTTATACTGAATTTTCTTCCAAAAACGTAAATTTTTAACACAAATTCATGTTTCTACACCCTTTTTATACCTGAATATCGCTTTTTATTCAATAAAATGTAGTATTATCTTATAAAAAAACTATTATTAAACCTTTAATGGTTTAAAAGTATTTTGCTTCGGAAATTGGACCCCACCTGACCCCTCCTAGAAAGCTAGGGGTGTTCGAAAGCCCCCAGAACCCCCATCTAGATTTTGAAATGTCATTTACCCGGGGTAAACACCCCCCTAGCTTTTTGACCGTGTTAAAAACTCTAGGGACTCTCCCCTTTTCCGAATTTCATTCTGACGTTGCTATTGCTTTCAATAATTTGCAAATAATATTAATTCGATGTTATTTGTGTTTACTAGTCCCAAAAGTTTACCGAAGCTCCCAGTCCCGAGACGGATTCGTGTGTGGATAGGGCGTCTTCGATGTCGCTGCAGGATTTCTCAATCAATTGAATTGTTTCGTCGATAATAGAAGTCTTTTTCTCCTTCTTGATTGGTTCGGAGCGTCGGTAATATTCAACAGCTGTTTTTTCCTCTGTTTTACACGAGTGATCCCATCTTCTATAAAAATCGACAGTAATGTAGTGCAAAATGCTTTAAGATAGGTACAAGTTTGCGAGACAATCCGTTTCTATATTTTGTGTTTTTTAATAAAAAAATGCAGGTTTGTGAAAAACGCAATATCTCAACAGACACTCGTAAGAATTAAGTATTAAAACAAAGGTGAACACGCTGCTTTTTTTTTACTAAATCAATTTACTTTTTTCTTTATTTCCTTTAATATTTGCTAACAGTCTTTTAAGTTTAAAAATTTAAAAAAGGGATTGAGCAAACAACAAGAAACAAAGCTATTTACTTAGCTTTACCAACAAGTTTTTGTTTACCGATGTCCAGGTGCCGGTGCATTGTCGTACTGCAGCAGATTGGAAGGAAGGTTGTCGTAGGCAAAAAGGGGGTGAGGTTTGCCCTCTACGTTATCATAACCGGTAGACGGCGGTTTCCACGTGTCGTAGCCTTGTGGAGCACGATATGTGCACATACCCGGGTCTGATACTATACTGGTCGGCATCTCCTAAAATAATTATCAACACCTACAGCTACAGTGATAATTAAACTTGCGAATTACCAATTTCTTTATGGTAAAAACAAAAGGATTTGGTTTTTGTTTTGTTTTTATTTGAAAACGGTTTTCGGGGTCGTGGGTTGTGGGTTTTTTTTACTGACCACAGCTGTAGAAAAACAGACCCTCACCCACTAGACACAAACGGAAACGAGTCGTCTTATAAAGGACAAGTAAATAAAAACACAAACAAAATAAAACAGAAATAAAATAGTTTTAAAGCTTTATAAAGGGCGTGAAAGTTGGATTGACTTAAAGAAATAAGATTTTCTTAATGGCGTTACAAATAAAATTGTAAATACAAGTTACCAACCGGTAACGCCTCACCCAAAAGCATTCTGTTCCCATAAACTATTGTCAACACCACAAAGCGTCCGAATTTTAAACAATCGTGAATTGCGGTTTGTAAACAAGCGTAATAACAGAGTTGTTACATTCTGTTAACTATCTACTTTAACTTATAAATTCGCAAGTCGCAACATTGTACCTGCATTCGTTCCTTTAAGGATTTGTTGGGGTGTTGTCTAAGGACGGGTCTCTCTTCGGAACTTATCAAGTCCTGTGTGTTCCAGGTGGCGTCTAAACTGACGGCTGAGGGCGTGGGTGAGATGGCGCCGGGGTCCTGGACGGAAGGGGCCGGTGTGACGCTGATTGTGGATGCCAAATCAAACTGCTGCAACTCGCTACCCGGCCGCGGATCCTCCGGTATCTCGTGCACATTCTTAATAATTCAACTAAGATTTTTTAATCCATACTGCAAAGCATTAACCCAAAATCTATACTGCCTACAAACTAGACCACAAATATGTATATAGGTTATGAACAAAAAAATAAAAGTCAATTTTTAAAAACTGTCTAGCCCACCTGTATCTCAATTCCCGAACTACCTTTGTATAAAAGAATTTCTTTAAAACGTCAAAACTATTTAAAAAGCAACCTTAAACTATAGTTGACTGGCTGGCGATCAAGCATAACCGGCTAAAAAAATTCAAAAGACCTCTCCTCAAATGTGGGGGTACCCCGGCCATTCCCCATTAAGCTTTGGGGGTCGCGGTATATAGTATTAAACACTATAAATGGGGTTTGTGGAGATACCCCTCCTTTGCAATTTTTCATTCTTAAAAATTCTAAACCTCCCCTCACAAATTTGTGGAGGATTGGTGTGTACACCCCCTAAAATTCGGAGAGCTGCCGACTTATGATCGCAAGACTTCATTTTCTAATTCAAATGTGAAAAACATTTAGTACCTTCGAAGACGGTGGGCGTGACGTTTTTTCCTCTCTGAAGGCCGGTGGCTGAGCGGTCGCGTTGGGTCGGACGGCTGCGACAGGGACTGAATCCGGAACCTTTTGCCAAACGGGGGCGTGCGGTCGTTCTGGATCTGCGCGGTCGCTGGCGGCAGCGGCGCCCGAATTCTGTCGGGGCGGTTTCAACGGGGCGCCCGCCGTTCCCCCGCTACTGGCTGCTTTGTCTTCCAGGACGTTCTGATACTGGACGGGCTGGTAATGAGGCGAAGAAGAGGGTTCCGCCATATTAATTCCTTTGTCGGCTGAAATTTCGAAAATGCCATCCCCAGAGTCTCGCTGGCCCTTTCCCTGTCTTCGCATGGACTCAACGGCGGCTGCAAGAGTCCTGGGCGGTGAAGGATCTGAGCGCAGGGATTTGCGATTTTTAAAAATTACGTCTGCAATTAATAAAAAGTGGGAATAGTAATTTCTGAAAAAATACCAAGAAAAATATATTTACGGACTACGGCTATAAATGATCAGATTGGTGCAACTTAGATTATCATATTAACCACCTTTTACAACTATAAAGCATGTGGACAGGGAAGGGGGTTGGGGGATGTTGATATATACTACACCCTACCCCCCCCCCCCAAAAAAAAATCAAAATTACTGCCGACACCCCCTCCCCACCCCCCCCCCCCAAAATTTGGGGGTACACCGGACACCCTTCCTAAAATTTGGGGAGAGAGAGGGGTCCCAGTACTAAAAATGGGGTATTTGAGGTATATCTCAAAAAAAAAACTTTTGGGAAACCCCCTTCTCCAAATTTCGGGGTCGGGTATAAACCCTTCTCTCCCCCAAAATTTTTGGACGCTGCCCGTGCCCAACTATGTTCGCTCTGCCCCCTCTTTTCTCCAATAGGCAAGTAGGCCGGGTTAATTATCGCACTTCTTTAATCCAGAAGGTCGATGATTTATACCAACTTTCTTTATACAATTTCTATTTTCGATAAATTTAGATAATTTTTTTTGGTTTTTTTTTATTATTATATAATCTCTATTGTTATAACACAAAAAGCAAATTATTTCACCTGTATCGATTTTAAAACTGCTGTTTGAAATTTAAAACATGTGCTTGTTTAAAATTTTGTACTAGAAGACAATTAAAATGAAAGTTATGGCAACGTATTACCTATAAAAAACAAATAAAAAGCAGTAGGTAGTCATCAGAATTATTTTTAGAAATAAAATACCTAAGTAACATTAGTCATTTTCAAACCTGCTACAAACAAAGTGAAACAAATTTTTACGAACAAAAATCGAAAATGCTTTAACCACTTTTACTATAATTTCTGTGAATTACGGCATTATTCTATTTCAAAATCGTACGCTTAACGCTTAAACAACAACAGCTGCCAATGACGGAATATCATTGCAGAAGTCAAAACGCAAAAAATAGCTAAGGAGCATAAAAACCAGCATAGTATAAAAACAAGCATAGAAACTATAAAACAGATGTGAAGGAAAGGTTGCTTAATTAATTTTCGCTGACATACTGACTGATCTAGCATTTATCTTACAATTTTTAGCCAAGTAATTTTTATATAAACAAAAACAACATAATAGTTAGCTTTTTCGTTTTATGATAAAATATTTTTCCAAATCAACTTATAAAAGTATTGTCAAATCCACAAAAAATAGAATTATTTGTTTGTAAATTAGGAGTCAGTTCACTCAGTACATTAGATTGTGGCGGTTTATATTATCTTGTACCATAATGGAACTCATATCACATCCATTATTGGGCCAGTACAGCATAACATAACCTGTAAGTTTATCTCTGAGAGGATTTAGGGAAAAGGTATTTTATTAGTAAAAAACATTATTATTGAATGTTATTTAGAATCCCCCCCGTGTCGAAAAAAAATGCCCCCGTGCCCCCCCCCTATTTTGGAATTGGCCCCTTCCTCCCAATAAAACGCCGGAGGGCATAGGTGAGAAGGGGGGGCAGGGTGGGGTCCACCCCCCCCTGGCCTCGAAATTTTGGGCCCCCCCCCTCTAGAAGAAAATCTAGGGGCCCCCCCCTCCCCCCAAATTTCCAAATTTTTTACCCCCTAACCCCCTCTAGATTTTGAAATCTGACCCCCCCTCTCCCCTCTAGGGAAAATTTTAGGTACCTTTTTTATACTAAATTTTCTTCCAAAAACGTGAATTTTCATCACATATTCATGCTTTTACACCCTTTTTATACATGAATATGGCTTTTTATTCAATAAAATGTAGTATTATCCTATAAAAAGAACAATTATTAAAGTTATTATGGTTTAAAACTGTTTTGCTTTGGACACCGGACCCCACCCTGACCAGGGCAAGTAAGGAGGGAGGGGTAAACACCAAGAAAGGTAAACAGAGAAACGCAAAAACCCAATCTTCGGAGCAACCCACCAAATAAAAGGAAAAATAGGTAAAAAACACTATATTTTAGGTCAAAAGGCCCTTTTTATTGCATTTTTGAGCTTTTTATTGCTTAAAACATTCATTTTGACCTCAAAATTTAAGTTTGGAGGCAGTTAGAAGTCTTTTAAGCATTTTTTTTCTTCATCCGAAGAAGGGGGAACCTCTCCCCCCACCGAGGAGAGAGGAAAACCCCCCCGAGGGGGGGTGGGCCCCCCCCAACCCCCCGTGCGCATGTATGCACCTGACCCCCTTCTAGATTTCAAAATTTCGCACCCCTGGTAGACCCCCCCCCTAAACAGCTAGGGGGGGTCCGGACCCCCCTGGGACCCCCCTCCTAGAATTCAAAATTCGATTTACCCCGGGTAACCACCCCCCCCCCTAGCTTCCCCGACCGTGCTCACCTATGCCGGAGGGGTACACAATACTTTGTTTAGGTCTGTATATGCAAGAATGCTATTCATTATTAATTACATCAAAAAATTACAGTAAAAGAATTATCTAGATTAACTTTTATTAGGGGCGTCAAAATACGGGCCCAAATCTATTTGGGTTAAAAATATTTGATAAAAAAACTTTACTTCAAAAATTTTGGAATGATTTTTTTATATTTTGGAACTTTTTTGGTGCAAGTTAGAACCTATTTAAAAGATTATTTGGTCCAGTTTTCAAAAAGAAGATTTATTTTATTTAACTTTATTCCCAGATAATCATGGTCTAATCTAGGATTTTTCAACAGGGAGAACTGGTTAACAAAATTCATTCACCCAAGGGCTTACTCGGAAAAAATTACTGCAATCTATTTCAGCGCTTTTTAAAACGAGAATGGGAGTGGGGGAATTTGTCCACTGTAACCTCCATAATAAAGCAAATAAGTTTCGAATGCATGGGTAACAGGAGTTTTTACTGTTTTTAAAAAGCGTTTTACCTTCAATTAGCGAACGACATTCAGCCCATGCATCTTTATTTTGCATTAATTGCGTAAGATCAAGCGACTTCTGATTTTCGTGTTCTGATAAAACTTCTAGAACTGTTCGACCCTGCCAATCGCGGCTATCCACTCGAATACCTGCAAAAAAATTTGTGATTGAGGAAAAGTAACCAAAATATTTTTTTTCGACTTTGGATTTTACGATAGGTAAACAATTTATTTTGTTTGCGTCATGATGGCGATGGCAAAAATTCAAGCCACTCACTATTCAATACAAAAAATACGCACGTAAAGGGCTGTAAGTAACGGCAATAATATATAACACAAGAGAATGTCCGACTGTACACTAAATTTTTCAACAAAATTTGGTGAGAAAAGTCGCACTTGTAAACGTTTGTGCGACTTTTTTAGCAAACATAAGCCATTTTCTACTAGTTTTTTCGCGCTGCGATTTTTAACAGTGTTAGTTTTCTTGCAATGGGGGCTGCGACTTCTTTTGCACTCAATTATGATTTATTGGCACTGCAAGTATTTGAGCACTGCAAGTCTGGCTGCACAACAAAAGTACAGACGCTGGTAAAACGCTGGTACAATCGAATAAAACACTTGGAAATTTGTTTTATTTAATTTTAAAACATTTGTTTGGAAAGTCACTTTGTTTTATTAAACTAAAAAGTTTTGACATCTTGACGTCAAACAAACGATTTTATGCATTTAAACACAAAATTTTCGCTTTGTTTTGTTTTTTTTTTGTTGTGCAGCCAGAATCGCAGTGCTAAAATAATTGTAGTACGAGAATAGAGCAGTATTAAAATGTAAGCATTTTAATACTGCTCTATTCGTACTACAATTATTTTAGCACTGCGAGTCTGGCTGCACAACAAAAAAAAAAAACAAAACAAAGCGAAAATTTTGTGTTTAAATGCATAAAATCGTTTGTTTGACGTCAAGATGTCAAAACTTTTTAGTTTAATAAAACAAAGTGACTTTCCAAACAAATGTTTTAAAATTAAATAAAACAAATTTCCAAGTGTTTTATTCGATTGTACCAGCGTTTTACCAGCGTCTGTACTTTTGTTGTGCAGCCAGACTTGCAGTGCTCAAATACTTGCAGTGCCAATAAATCATAATTGAGTGCAAAAGAAGTCGCAGTCCCGACTGCAAGAAAACTAACACTGTGTTAAAAATCGCAGCGCGAGAAAATTCGCAGAAAATGGCGGATTTTTGAAAGAAAAATCGCACAAGCGTTCGCAAGTGCGACTTTTCTAGCAAAATTTTGGTCAAAAAATTAGTGTACACTCGGAAATTTTCTTGTCTTATATATTCTTGGTAACGGTAACAGTGTTTGCTAAATCCTTTGTGATTTAAAATTAACTTAGAAACCATTCGGACCCCCAAAAGTTTACTATTTGTCCTGAAGATATAGATTCCTAAGATTTTTGGGAATTAAAAACCAAGTTACAAATTTTAAAAAATAGTTTTTTAAAAATTTGGTTACTTAAAAGGTATAATTTATATATTTTCGGGCGTAATCCTCAAACTGGTAAAACTTTTATTTCTATATTTCGAAACAAATAACGTGTTTCTTCGTCAGGAAAAGGCTAAAACAAACATAATATTAATAAATTAAGCTTACAAATACTTTTAAAGAACATTACATAATCA
>JASAMX010012922.1:0-31404 GCA_030248175.1 Microlaimidae sp. YZB2_3
TAATGTATTGCTACCCACGTTTTTGTTGTTTTTTTTTTTTTTTTTTGATTAATCAGTAACGAGGGAGGAATACTGGTTTTAAGATATAAGCGTTTGAAAAATAATATATGAATAACAAGGATAAAAAGAACATAATACTAAATTTCCCCAGGCAGCAGCAGGAAAAAGGGCGATTTTTCCCCGGGCGTATGTTTAGACAGAAAAGATGTGGACTAGGCTGAGATGGACATTATGTGGACTATAGGAAATTCGCATTTGGTTTGGGCAGCTGCTCACTAAATTAAAATTTCTACCATATGATAATGATTTGTTTATACATTGATCTAATCACACAGCACTGTTGCATTTTTTTTGTTTGATGAAATGTCAATTGAAAAAATTATACTCACAACAATCTTTGACAAGCGCGAAATCGCCACTTTTTCAAATTAATAGTTGTTTCTTACACATACAAATATAACCTTCTAATTGAAAAAGTGTTGATTTCGGGCTTGTCAAAAATTGCTGTAAGTATGATTTTTTAAATTGACATTTCATCAAACTAAAAAAATGCAACAGTGCTGTGTGATTAGATCAATGTATAAACAAATCATTATCATATGGTAGAAATTTTTATTTAGTGAGCAGCTGGCCAAACCAAACGCAAACTTTCTATAGTCCACATAATCTCCATCTCAGACTAGTCCACATCTTTTCTGTCTAAACATACGCCTAATCTAAAAAATCGCCCCTTTTTCCTGCTCTATTCTTAGAGCATTTTTTAAGGCTAGTTAAAATTAAAATAATCATATTTTTACAAATTCATATGGGCATTTTGTGAAGTTTTTTATGCAGTAAGCGCGGTTTTTTAAAATAAAAAATATTGGTTAAATGTTTTGTTGCTTAGATAATTATTCCAGAAAAAAGTATTTTTGATAGTTAACCATTTTTGATGACTTAAAAATGGTTAACTGTCGAAACATTTACAGCTAAAACTGCAATACAGTACAAGAGCAACTTTAAAACTGTAAAACTATGTAACCCTAAAAATAATATTTTTAAAAAATAAAACTAAAATCCGATGCAATAAACGTTAAAATCGTCTTTCATATTAAGTTTTTACCGTAAGCTTAACAGTGCAATGCTAAAAATTATTTTAAAAAAGGTAATTTCTAAAATTTTCGAAAATGTCCGTATTTGTCTGTTTGCCAAGAACTAAGGTTAAAGTGCTTTAGCACTAAGCCTTTTTTGAGCTTGTACTAAAGCTAAAACTTAACGATTTTCGAACCTTTAGTACTAAAGCTAAGGCGCGGCTAAAATGAAATTTTCTGGCAATATGCACCCGCAGACGGAAGTTGGACTTACGTCATGCGAAGAGTTTAGCGCGGTAAGATTTAGGTACGACATTTGTCATATAAAAATACCACCACCGTGAGAAGAAGGTTTTAACTTTGTCGTAGGAAGGTTTCACGTTTGTAACGGGGAAAAAGCCATTACGGGAACGGGTTAACAGTACGAAAGCTATTATCGCCGTGTAAAAATCATATATTTCAATAAAAATATACTATTTGGAGCTTTAAATTCCACCAAATTGAATTAATTCCACGTTTTGACGCAATTTTGAAGAAATTAATTCATATTTTTCACGGAAAATCGTTAATTAAATCATAAATACAAAAATATTTCTATTAATTTTTATGTACGTGAAAAAGGGTCACAGTTCCTTTTTATTGGAAGTATTTTTTAATAAAATTTATTTATTTCACATAAAGCAGGATACGCAAGGCCGATGTTACTCAGCACTAATTATTACTCAGCATGTGGATGTTACTCAGCACTAATTGTGCAACCAAATACTATACTGAGTAGTGCATATTTTTAAGGGTTTTAAAAAAAATTTCGTTGCAATTTGATTTTTATTATCATTTATTTCAAGTACTACCATTAATATAATCAATGTGCAGTTTATAATCGTGGTATTTCTGCCTTTTTAACACCCATATTAATTTTTTTGGAAACATTTGTGTATTTCGCGAGATCTCGTATGCCAAAAATAGCGATTTTCCATACTTAAGAAAACTGTGCAGAGAGACCTTATAGAATTGACAAACTTAAAAATTTAGTCAAATGTTAATAATGATACCAATAAAGATGTGGACGTTTCTTATGTAACTTAATATTTGTTATTATTACTTTCATACTTCGTCAAAGGTGCCTAAAACTTAATAAACCTAAAAAATCCAGTTTTAGGTAACTAAAATCTCCTAAAATAAAGTAATGCCCTTCCTTACCCAAATTTTTATAAAGCAATATACAATAATTAACACACAGTCACTGTACTTTTGATTTTACCCAAAAATAGTAAATTTTACTTTATGAGAATTTCTGCACTTCTTCTAATTAATTTTTAGTAATACTCAGATAAATTCAGATTCTTCGCGTATATTACAATTTACATATAACTAAAATGTGAATTTGTGGCAAACGTTTTACTATAGGTGAATAAAATCTAGCTGACCGCGATAATTTTAGTATTGAATCGATTATTTAACAATAAAACCATTCAAAAGTTTTAACGAAAGCGGTTTAATAATAAAGATCAAAACCCATATTTTAATAACTATTTATCAAATTACTTAATTGGAGACCCAAATGCAAATTTTTTAACAGCTAAATTTGGGAACTTTTTGCATATTTTGTAAAAAGGTGGATTAAAAAAATTCTGCGTTCTTGTTTTTTTTAAAAAAGTCATAACCGACAAGTTTTAAATTGTCCACTTATGTTTTCATTTTGATTGTCGCGGTCAGCCAGATGTAATTCAACCAAAAATGGTGATTACAAAAATATTAAATAAATAAACATACTGTAAAGATTGAATTTTAGTATTATAAGTTATCTGTCATGCTAATTAGTAACATTCATGTATTGCTGTGTAAATTTTTTTTGTACAAGGTCTTTTCAAGGATTATGTAGTAAGTAGTATATTTTAATGAAATATTTTATTAGGTTAACAAGCTAAACAATAGATACCTTTTTAATTAACCCTGATGCGTTTCAAAAATTTTAACATCTCTTAACTTTAAATTTTGCCATTGTATAGTTTCCTAAATCGTCTCTCTTATAAAATTAATATTTTTTGATATCAATTGTTTATAATGTTTTTTACATCACAACACAATTATTCATAATCATTTAAAAAAAATTTTCACTTTAAATTTTTATAAACTAAAATTTTGAAAAACATTTTTTTATTAAAATATTTAAAAAACGGTTATCAATTATTTTGTGTCAAAAAGTACAATATTACAAAATATCGATTATGTTGTAATTTTTGGTACTAAACAATGTAATGCAATTAAAAACTATAGGGTTATTCATTTTTTTGCAAAAAAACTGATGAAAAATACAGTAAAAAATTTTACATTATAAATATATTTATTACTGTGCTGATTTTTTAATAGTTTCTAATTAGGGTAACTGATTTAAATTCGGTCAGCCTTAATTTTAAATGTTACCATAGGTGAGAAAGGGGGGGGGCAGGGTGGGGTCCACCCCCCCCCTGGCCTCGAAATTTTGCCCCCCCCCCCCTAAAGAAAGTCTAGGGGGGGCCCCCCCTCCCCCCCAAATTTCCGAATTTTTTACCCCTGACCCCCCTCTAGATTTTGAAATCTTACCCCTCCCCTCCTGGGGAAAATTTTAGGTACCTTTTTTATACTAAATTTTCTTCCAAAAACGTGAATTTTCATCACATATTCATGCTTTTACACCCTCTTTATACATGAATATGGCTTTTTATTCAATAAAATGTAGTATTATCCTATAAAAAGAACAATTATTAAAGCTATTATGGTTTAAAACTGTTTTGCTTTGGACACCGGACCCCACCTGACCCCCCTCTAGATTTCAAAATTTCGCACCCTGGGTCGACCCCCCCTAAAAAGCTAGGGGGGTCCGGACCCCCCTGGGACCCCCCTGGGACCCCCCTCCTAGAATTCAAAATTCGATTTACCCCGGGCAACCACCCCCCCCTAGCTTCCCCGACCGTGCTCACCTATGAATGTTACGGACATTTTATTTCTTTGTAAAAACCCCATTCTTTTTTGTAAATCTCAGTTTTTTCTTTGTAACTTTAAAGATCCTAATGTTAAACATACACTGGGCTGATTCAACAAAAATGACCTACTTCGTGTTTGATAAAGTACACCCAAACATCTTTTAGCTACCATCTTTTAAAAAACGATTGCTTTGACCAATAAAACTTGAGCGCGGCAAAATTTCACACCAGAATAATGTCGCTTACACTGAAAGCTTACAATAGCTTGTCATGTCATTTTTCCAGCCATACGGTGTTGATTTCATAACTTTGTGCATGAAAAAATAATAACCAGTGGCCAAAATTAAGGCTGGCCGATTTTAAGTCAGACACTAATATTAACAAAAAAACCTACAATGTCTACTATTTCTAAGAATTTTTTTTTAATTTCTAATATTATTTTTGTATTTGCATTTGTATGTGCTAAAATTTTAAAATTATGTATTTGAAAAATAAAAGTTTTCAAAATAGGACACGTAGACGCAACCATTTGCACTATCGTAATAATAATATTAATCTCAAAAATGCGCCAATACCAAATTCAAAAACTTATTTAATTTCTGGGCTTTCAGACTAAAAATGTCACTAATTGCGTGTTATACCACAGAAAAGTTGCACTTTGATTAAATACACACTACACTATACCAAAACTGTAAATACATTTTGAATTTATGTACTTTGTGCAACTCTTTTCTACCAAATCAAGGGCTAATAATAACACAATCATAAAAACTATATAAAATTCAAATATTATTTATTATTATTTTTAGTAATTTGCTTATTTTTCATGTGCTTTTCCATACATTTATTCATTAAATTATCTTGGGAGCCCATGAATTCACTTAACAATAAATACAACTAAAACAAAGAAAAAATGCGGCGGACCAGACTGAATTAGTTTCATCAAAAAAAAAAATCGAACGAATATCAAATCGCGCAAAAAATTCGTGCGTACAGAAACTATACAACAGCATTTTTATGTTTCCTTATCAATCCTAAACCGAAACCTATATATCACCCAAAGCGTCATAATAAAATTTGCTTTTAAATATAGGGGTTGCTTAGGCTTGTAAAACATAAAAATCCAGCGCAATAATTTGTGTGCGCGGGGATTTTTTGTGCGGATTTTATATTTTTAACCACCGAATGTAAAAATGTTTAAAATATTTTTAGCAATGACCAGCGTTCCAGAATATCGCCCGTCCACCAAAGAAGTCGCGCGTACCAGTGGACGCCAGTTTGATCGCGGCTGGGCATTGAAAACAGTTGCAGTTGGCGCTGCAGTCGCGCCATCCAGCGCGCGGGCGCCATGGCGGCGTGGGCAAGGGCCTCGCTGCGCGCTTCGCTGTAGCACGACGCCACCACGCCGTCCACAACCAGAGTCCCTTCCGCCGTCAGCGGGGCGTAGGCTCCGCGCCCCACTACGTCCGCACGAGATATCACAGTCACGGCGCGGCTTTCCACGCCGCTTTTCCCACCCTTGGCCTCGCCGTTCCAGTGGGCAGTGTCATCGCCACGCCCCTGAGTCTCGGCCGCGTGACTCCGCTGATCACTGTATTTCCGCGCAGCGGCAAGTAGCAACCGCTCCCCGGGTGCCACCGCCCCTGCCCGGACGGGCAGCAAGTCCGCGCTGGAGAAATTGGCCCCGCGGGAAATAACCCGAAAAAGAATGTGTCCCGGGCTGAGCGTCAGTGTTTCGGGGACGCCCCGGAAACGGAATCGGAGAAATCGGCCGATTTCGCTCACCGGCTGACGATCCAGGAAAAGCAAGACCGGGCTGAACCGAAACCGTCCGGAATCTCGATCTAAAACTAGGATCCGGTCCCCAATTTTTAAGTCTTGCATCCGTTTTTCTCCGTTGGTTTCAGTTTGGATCCGAGAATCTCCCTCAAAACATTTAAATGACCGCTTCTGGTTGTTCATTTTGTCTAGAATCAAAACATTTTTTAATAGTAAACGTAGCTACTTTGTCTAGAATCAAAACATTTTTTAATAGTAAACGTAGCTTCTTGACGCTGTGTGAACTTCGACCACTTTATTACATTTAGTGCTTTAATTTTATAGTTACAATACAACTTTTAACGCAAAAATTTACGGCAGTTATGTATAAAATTTGGAGCAATAATATAATAATTCACCGAAAGTACTGTAAAAATTATGTTTAGGAAAATGAAAACCTAAAAAACTACATGTAGGAAAAATCAAATTGTGTTTAAAACAATTGTATATTTTTCAAAAATATTTTTTCACTTAATATTTGAGTCAATATGTTTTTAGACACACAAACTGTACAAACTAAGAATATCTTGTTTCGACAGGGTTAAGTGTTTTATTAAACGATGCTATTTATAGAGCATTGAGATCTGGTTTATTTGGTTGTAATTTCAAAAAATATGACCAAAAAACTGGCTCCAAACATTGTTTTGTCTTCAGAAATTTTTCAAAAAGTTTCTGAACCTCTATTCATACTTATGACAAAACGTCCTTTGGACAAAGTCCAAAGGACAAAGTCCAAAGGACAACGTATTCATACTTCTTTTGTCCTTTGGACTTTTCCCTTTGGATTTTGTCCAAAGGACAAAGTCCAAAGGACTTTTCCCTTTGGACTTTTTCCTTTGGATTTTGTCCTTTGGACTTTGTCCAAAGGACAAATTCTGAGTAGCGTTCATACTTCGTCCAAAGGACAAAGTCCAAAGGACGTTTTGGCTTGTCCAAAGGACGTTTTGGTTTGTCCTTTGGACTTTGTCCAAAGGACGTTTTGTCATAAGTATGAATAGACCTTAACTCCATCGAAACTATTAAAACTAACTACAAAATTATGTTAAATAATTTTGAAGGTTTTCGAAAAATATTTTGGTTTTGTCCAATAAAACCCAAGTCTTTGCAGATAAAAGTTAAATGAACTGTATACATAAAATTTTATAATCTGAATTTGCAATTTATTAAATTACACCCTGCCTAGAAAAATTCACCGAAATTTCAGTCCACGCATTTTAAATGGGAAAAAAATAATTGTCCATTTACTTTCCATTTGAAAAGATTAATTTTAAACCTATTTTCCGATTTGCTGAAAACATGAATGAATTTCTAGGATTTTTAGTGAAGCCTTAATTGTGCGGCATGATTTTGTGAAATTACTAAATTACCACCAAATACAACAAATTACAATGATATACTGTATTTTATTAACAATTTTTTTTGAAAGCACTAAAATAAAGCAATTACATATCTCGCTGTTGGCTAAGTTAAATTCTGGAAAAATTAAAATTACTTACCCGATTTGCAGGAAACGTGGATGAATTTCCAGGATCGGTAGTGGACCCAGTCGAAACCCGCCTGGACGGCCAAGCGGGCCAAAAGTCCCAATTTTCGCTTGTCTCGATCTGCCGTGCTGACGTCAATGGCTCTGCCTTAAATTTATAAAATTTTTAGATTTGTGTTTTTTTATTTTTAATTTTAATCTTTTAGAATACGTGACCACTTTCTGTAAATTTTATTTTATGATTTTTTAATGGATACATTTGGATTTTTTTTTTGAAACCTACATTGAGATTACTATTTTACGAAAGCTTATTTTAAACTTTTTTATGGAAGTTTATATTTGAGCCCATTTTTTCAAATGAACCTGACAAAAACGGCCGAGAAGTAGGGTAGTGCATTTAATTTCGGCACTTTTTTGTTTTTCCGATGTAACTTTTTACTGTATGGCCCGATTTTCATGTTTGATAGCTCATTTTGAAGCTTTCATGATACTGTGTTGCTTCACAAAAGTTTCAATGTACGAAAGTATTTTTTTTGCTTAATTAAATCAGTTTTTAAAAAAATGGAAAATTGCCGAAATTAAATATCTGCATTTAATTTCGGCACTTTACAAACAATCGATTTTTTCTCAGTAAAAAAATCATCATTTTCAAAAAATTTAAAAGCCTATCATTATCTTCAGACAGTTTTCTTTAATTTAAGCTTCTACTTGTTGTTCAACGTGTAACTGGCAAAAAGTTACAGCTAAAATGCCAAATGGTATCAAAATGAGCAAAATTTGGGAAAAAAGTGCATTTAATTTCGGCACTTTTTAAAAGGACCCTCTTAGTCGAGTTTAAGTGTAGTGCTATGACCCCTACACATTTCAACGTTGTCTTTTAACTATTTACAACTACAATTTAACACCCGACATCTTAATTCAATCCGTTTTTACCTACAGCATATGAGTGCCGAAATTACACTATTTTATTTTATAACGATTGCTCACCACAGACGCAACGTAGAACCACGGGGACTAAAAATTCGGAAAATAGACTAAATTTTACCAGGACAGTTTAATTTTTAAACCAATTTATTGCGTAATCATGAAATGCCCATGTTCTAAAAACGAGTAACAAATTTATTTTTTATAAATCACATAATTTCACATGGAAAATATAATAACATTACAAATAAAAAGCTCACGACAGTCATTCACATATAATTAGCTCTCATTTGAGCTATCAAACGTCGTATTCCGTCCAGGATTACCAAAGATATAGTCCAAAATCAAAAATTCCCAATTGGGAAAAGTGCCGAAATTAAATGCACTACCCTATATATAAATAGGAAATTTTATTTTGTAATGTTTTATAATAAAATCAGATTATAATTGAAAAACGAGTAAATTTAAGTTTTAAAAAATCTTTTTTTACATAAGTTTTTGGTCAAAAACCTAAAAGTTTTCGAAATTTTTCAACCGCTAAGACTTTCTACATTACGGCTACAAAGACCCCGTACCATGAGAAAGAATTAATTTAACTCTTATTTTACAGCTAAAAACTATATATTTACATTAGGTACATATTAAACTGGATTTTTTATATTAATCTTAGAAGCTATCATAAAATATATCCGTTTTACGGCCATAAATATATGTTTTTTGTTCAAAAACAATAAGTATAAAATATTCATAGTTAGTTGCATACTAACCTTCAAGATGGAGTGACATCGGATCTCGAAGTATTTTAAGTTGGTCCCAAGCGTCCAAAACTCTCAACCGAGTCTTTCCTCTCCAATTGTTTTTGACCAGCATTGCCAAAAAATCCAATTTTTCTTTGCATCGCTAAAAATTATTAGAAAACGTCACAAAACTGATAAAAGATCAAACATGATTAATGCAGATCACCTTTAATTCATGATAGTTTTTGTTTGTGAAAAGAGCTTTATTTAATAAATGTATGATAATGCGATGGTAATAGGGTAGTGCATTTAATTTCGGCACTTTTTTGTTTTTCCGATGTAACTTTTCATTGTAGGCTCGATTTTCATGTTTGATAGCTCATTTTGAAGCTTTCACAATACTGCGTTGCGTCACGAAAGTTTAATTGTACGAAAACATTTTTTTTACTTAATTAAATCAGTTTTTAAAAAAATGTAAAATTGCCGAAATTAAATATATGCATTTAATTTCGGCACCTTATAAACAATCGATTGTTTCTCAGTAAAAAAATCATCATTTTCAAAAATTTAAAAGCCTATCATTATCTTCAGACAGTTTTCTTTAATTTAAGCTTCTACTTGATGTTCAACGTGTAACTGGCAAAAAGTTACAGCTAAAATGCCAAATGGTATAAAAATGAGCAAAATTTGGGAAAAAAGTGCATTTAATTTCGGCACTTTTTAAAAGGACCCTCTTAATCGAGTTTAAGTGCAGTGCTTTGACCCCTACACATATCAACGTTGTCTTATAACTATTTACAACTACAATTTAACACCCGACCACTTAATTCAATCCGTTTTTACCTACAGCATATGAGTGCCGAAATTACACTATTTTATTTTATAACGATTGCTCACCACAGACGCAACGTAGAACCACGGGGACTAAAAATTCGCAAAATACACTAAATTTTACCAGGACAGTTTAATTTTTAAACCAGTTTATTGGTTAATCATGAAATGCCCATGTTTTAAAAACGAGTAACAATTTTATTTTTTGTAAATCACACAATTTTACATAAAAATATCATAACATAACAAATAAAAAGCTCACGACAGTCATCTACATATAATTAGCTCTCATTTGAGCTATCAAACGTCGTATTCCGTCTAGGATTACCAAAGATATAGTCCAAAATCAAAAATGCCCAATTGGGAAAAGTGCCGAAATTAAATGCACTACCCTACGTTTAGGAAATTTTTTAGTGAACTCTTCAATTATTGGAAAATAAAAATTTAGAAGATGACTTACAGATGTAAGATGGATACCCTTACAGAAAAAAACCCTTCGCATAACACCACGGATTTGACATGTTTTATAAACATTTAATTTGTTCAACGTTACAATGTTTTTCACGTTAAAAAGTAAAGATACGAGGGAACGGGTGCCTGAACACTATCACAATTAATCAACCATGACCATAAAATGTCTGAACCATCATCCCACGTTAGGATTTTAAAGACCCTTAAAATGTCATATAGTATTCGTGATCACGTCAAATATGTTTTGCTCTGTGGAAATGGTTGTGGGAGGAGCTGTTTTAGCCAATTAACACTTGAAAATATTCGATCTCCAATGAATGAAAGATCTCCATTTTTTCTCAAGCCCTAATTAGCTAAAAATGATTTTGTAAGGTCATAACTCTGCGAAGGTCTTTAACACTGAACAATTTCCTTTCAAATGGAAGGCTTTTGACCATCGTGCTATGAAAACCCAGTCTTTTTTATTCTGTTATCAACTTTTTAGTTAACTTTTAAAACTTCACGACCTCCAAGTGTGGTTAAAAGTCCAACCCATGTTATGTTTTATCAACTTTATTAGGGCAATTTTTAAAATGCACCATTCCCTGTTTTGCACAAGTTTCTCAGTTCGGTAACAAATCATACCTGAGAAAGTATGTTGTTTTTTTGTGTTTTTGAGATCGAAAATCTCGAAAAGGTGTACTTGAGTTCTGTTCAAAATTTGTATTGTAAGGATGTAAAATCTTCGAAATTTAGAGTTTAGTGGGTTTTTTTATTTCGAACTGTTTTTTAGTGAATTTAGTGAGATTTTTTTATCTTGTTGATTTTAAGAATCAAAAAAATTAAAATTAATTAACATTTTTGAAAATCAGAAAACACAGAAAGTTATTTTTAAGGTGGTATCACCGAGGAAAAATAATTAATCTCAAATACGTCCATTTGCATAGAAGACCCCAGCTTTAACTACACAAACTTGCCCTGTTCACAAACGAACATTTTCCACCAACATTAACTGCTTTTTTGTTTTATTATAAAAGAATTGCATCTGACTGATATCGTTAAATTGTGCATGAACATTTGACGAGAATAAGTTATTTAGGGTATCTGACTTAATTTCGGCCAGACCTTAATTTCGGCCACCAATTTAGGGTGTTAGAAAACTGGCTTATTTTTCAAACACAAAAGAACTAGCACAAAAGTAACTGGATTAATGTTGAATAAAGTGTTTTTGCAAAAGTTCTTTCTTTTTGTTATTTTGCATTATCAACATTTTCATACAAAAAATGAATTTTTTTGATTGTCTTAATTTTTGCTTTGTGTTTAAACTGCATCAAATTTAGAACGAAGCACTATATAACCTTCAAATATCTTCTATTTAGGGAGCAAAGTTGTTAATTTTCATGTTTTGATATTTTCTTCAAAATCATTTTGCAATGCGTTTAACTAACTGAGCATTTTAAGATTCCATTAATTTCGGCCACCTTAAAATTTAGGTGAAAGAACCTGCAGTTTTTTGCTGTTTTTAAATATCATTGTGCTACTGTATTTATAAAAAATTTTTTTTAGCTCGTATGACTTTTTTGACGGATTTTTAAGCCAAAAATAAAAATTCAACAAAAAATAAAGGTTTTTTAAACTTGTGTTTTTAGGTTTTGACATAATTATTTAAAGTCTTGCTAATAAATATTAAAGTTTACAAACGGGAAAAGTTAAGTTATATGTACCAAAAACAATACCTAAGGATAAATTTGCAACCTTTAAAAACTTTTATTGTTCGTTTTGGCAATAGTAACGCCAGTTTTTTCTAGATGGCCGAAGTTAATGGCTCCTGCCTTAATTTCGGCCACTATAAAGACAAAACTTTTAAATCTCTACTGATCTTTAAGTCTAACAGAAAATTTAAAATTTTGCACTGGAATAACAAATATAGTTATCGTTTGATCTTTAGACCAAATTTTGGGTCGATTGGAAAAATCAGAAAAAACTTATCGAAAAAAATAAAAAAGTGGCCGAAATTAAGTCAGTTACCCTAATTTGTATAATATTAAACAGTTTTATGGTCAAAGTTTCAAATTTTCATTTTTTAGAGCCGCAAATAGGGAACTTGGAGCCGTCGTAAAATTTTTGGACCTTTTTAGGCTTTTTTAAGCTTAGCTATAGGTTTTAGCGATTTTTATTTTCGGCTCCGAATTTCCTCGGCTCCATCGACCCTAAGCTTCACAAATTTTTAACATGAATTGTGGTGAAATATTCAAATAATATTGCAAAATCATCGATGTCAGCCAGGTCGAATTTTTTTTTAGTTTAATATGTTATTTTAATCATGATGGTCACTTAATTTAACGTAGTTTTTGTGTACGGAGTACGGTTACAACTAATTAAATTTTTATCATATATATTTAAGATGTAACAAATATCTATCTGGTACCTTTAAAAAACACGACACATGTAAACATAAAATTTAAATGTTTTAACATTGCAAAAACTATTTACATATTGTCTAAAACAGCTTGGGCAAATAATTTTTTAACAAAGCTATACAACTTTTTACTTGCATGTACTAGGGGAGGATTTGTTGACTTTTTATCAAAAAAATGCTTTTTATCAGAGCGACATTAATTTTCACCGGGGTAATAAAATGTCGCCCTCTTGGTTTTTAACAATTGTCAGCAAAATACGAAAGGAAGTAAGGCTTTAAAACTGTCCTTCATAAATTTGGCGTTTAAAAATACAACGTGTTTATGGCAAAGTAAATCAAATATTTAACAAAATTTAAAAGTATGTCCCGCACTCCATAGAAAATTATATTATACTTTTGCAGTGTAATGCCAAAGTAAAATTTTTGATGATAAAAATAGGGACGTTGTTAATCGCGAAATATTATGCTCCTGAGCTCAGATCCTGCTGTATAAAATTATAACCAGTATATTTATTATAATCAATTATGGGATCTAATTATTAATAAAAAAGTTTATTAACTATTACTAGTAAGAATTTATACAGACTACTATTATGGCTAAGATGTTGTTTGCATAACATCATGACCTGGCCACTAAGGGAAGTCTTGAACGTTTAATGCAAACATTGGATCAATTTCGACGAAAAACAATCTGGAACAATCAAAATTCTTCTTGAAGATAAACTTTTCTATAACGTTTGTAAGACAAAAAATCACTTTAATTTTCTAATGAACCGTTGTGATAAGCTAGACAAATACAAATGGTAAATCAAATGGTTATAGGCGCATCCTTTAAATTAAGCTTCAGCACAAAAATACGAAAATCAATAAATTACTATGTCTTTTGTCTCGAAAAGAACATTCTAAAAAGTATAAAAAAGTGAAGTACCTGTTTTTTAAATGCGTACCTAAAAATTCAAAATACAAAACTTGTCAGAACTTTTTAATAGAAAATTAAAAAAATACTTAAAACATATAATAAAATTGGTTTTCTGTTCGCAAAAGCAGTCATAACTTGTGCAATATTGAGGTTATTATAAAAACTTAACTATTAATTTGTTGTTATAAAAATAACACAGTAGAGTTATTAGAATATTATATTTTGTTTATTATTATTTTTATTTTTGTAATTTTATTAATTGTCTGATAAAAAACTAGAAAATATAAAAATATAAAAGCAACATACAATTTCGGGTGGATACAATGTCAGTACGGTTACTAACTAGCTTCTAAATGTTCCTGTCGTTTGACAAAATAAATAAACATTGTATTTTTCTTTAAAATACAATTAAAATGACTGTTTGTTTTTAAAATTACATCAATATTGCACAAATTATATATAGTTTAGATTTTGTTGTAACGTTTTAACGAGGCAATAATAAAATAAAAACTAAATAAGGATATACATTTTTTGCACTGATACTTCCAAAAACTGTAGTCAAATATTATGTCGCTGGTTATCAAACAGATAATTTATTGATTTATGGACATAATAAATATAAGTGCTGCATTATTAGTGGAAAGCAGATGAAATCGATATTCTGAGGTAGGCAAAACATCAGGGTACGGGTTTTTTAGAGCTGCAAACAAGGAACTTGGAGCCATCGAAAATGTTTGGGAACTTGGAACCTTGAACATTGGGAACTTAGAACCTTTAAGAAAAAAATTGTTTGGGTTTAGATTTAGGCTTCGATTAAGTTTACGTAAACTTTTTATGGATTTTTTTAGATTTGGCTCCGAATTTAAAACTTACAGCTCCAAAGTTCCCCACTTACGGCTCCCAGTTCCTTATTTTGGCTCCAAGTTCCTTTGACTCCATTGACCCTAAATCAACGTCAGTGACAAAAAAGTCGCTTGACGCGGACCAAATTGCTATTAAAAAACTCATTGTGCGGGAATTGTAAAATTTTACTAAATATTTTTTTAAAAATTTTTTGTAGCAGCTGAAAATCTTTAAAGTTTTTGGGTATAATTTGGATATCTTAAAAACTCTATTTTCCAATGTTTTATTGTTATTCCATCGTGACAAAAATTATTATAGAGGCTCTTTGAATTATAAAGTAGTATTCCATACCCAAATATATCCATATAAAAATTAGCTAAAAGGATTTCTTTATTTCAAGTGAATCTTTAAGTCACATCCCAATAGCCGGAACGAACTATTAGCCCAATGTCCAACCATACCCCTTTTCGCGAAATTAGCGTGTTGCAGACATAAGTGCGGGTATAATATACCTATATACCCAATGTTTATTCGGACAAAAATAGGGCGTTAAAAGCCCTCTTCTATTACCAGCGAAATGTCCACAGCTGACGAAATTAGGAGTTTGTCTGAGCAAACTACCTTTTATTTGCTCGACGCCAAATAAGCAAAAGGCCGCAATCTTTTCTCGTTTTAAACGCCTTTAAAGGTATGCCAGGAATTGTAATATATTAACAGCGATGTCAATGTGAACATTGATCTCACGATAAAAATGGTTGTATACATACAAACCTATTTTGTAACATTGAATACTTAAAAAATCTAGCTGAAATAACGAAGTAAATTAAAAAAATCAGAAATCCTATAAAAAATTGTTTTTATATTCTAGGGACTTGAATAATTCCACAAATTTAATGTTATAGAAGTTAAATAACTATTATTTTATATCTTTGAGTTTTTTGAACTGAAATTTGTTGTTTTGTATGTTAAATGTCAATCGTTTGGCGTTTATATTTAAACCACAATATTATGAGTACGGTTACTTTCTATTTTGCATTCAAAGCACAATAAAGGTTTTAAATAATATAAAACACATTTTACAGTATAGCTTACAAAAATTTTAGCGACCTATTTTACGCCTGAATAAGCTAGCATTCTGCACGCGCCCAAAACCTAGCAGCAATTTCCATTTCAATATAGTCAAACGTCGAAAAAAAATGTCCCTGCTTTCTCAAGGTTTTTGGTCTGTTTTTTATTCATTTCACAACGCTACTGTTTCTTTAAAAACTTTATAAAAGAATACGAATATTATCATGCTGATAACATCCGAATAACATTTTATAATGTTTTTTATTACAAATGTTTCCTTGAATAAAATATTAAAAAAAATATTTTATGGCGATTTTTTTCTTATTTTCCCAGGCGTGGAGTCACAAACCTTTTATTAAAAAAGTATTTTGACTACTTAATACTTTCGTAACATAGATATATTTTGACTAAATTCTAGACATAAAAAGCTAAAAAAAAGTTCCCATGGGTTTAGGGTTGTGAATGCTTTATTTTCTTTTTTTAACTAACATTGGTGGCTTAAAACATTTCACGTTTTAGCTATTGAAAAAAATTTTTTTAAGAGCAGTCGCATGGGATTTTAAAAGAAGATGTGGCTAGATCAATCCTCTGGTTAAGAAGGGGGGAGGTTGCGGTGGCAGCTCAAAGCACGGTTTTTTTATTGCCTTAAATAAAAATAGCCTGTAAATCGGTTCGCTATTTAATTTTTGTTACATTATATTATTACGTCAGAGTTTTGGCTTTAGGAATAAATAAATACTAATTTTTTTACCAACTGAATTTTAAAACACACCACCCAGACAACCAAACACAACACAAGAAACAACGGTTTTGCACAGATTTTCTTGTTCGCTTGATCTCCAAAAACTTAAGTTATTTTTTTGTGTTTTTTTAATCAAAGATTTCAAAATGGTGTATTATGTTTCATGTAAATTATCAAACAAAAAATTTTCTATAAAAAATTTGCTTTTTAGTAAAAAAAAAGGTTTTAGTAGGGTAATTTTATTTATATGTGAACGCCAATACATCGGCAAATTATTAAAAAAATAAAAATATTTTTTAAAAGTTCCGAACACGGAAAATGTTTAATTATATCAAGAATATATAAGAGAAGAACGTACCACTCAATACAAAAAATCGCACCCATCTGTGCATCAGTTTGCCATAAATAAACCCCCCGGGGGTACATAAACCCCCCGGGGGAGTATATAAACCCCCCGAGGGAGCATATAACTCCCTCCCGGGGGAGTATATAGACCCCCCCGGGGGAATATATAGACCCCTCCGGGGGAGTATATAGACCCCCCGGGGGAGTATATAGACCCCCGGGGGAGTACATAGACCCCCCGGGGGAGCATATAAACCCCCCCGGGGGAGTGTATATGCTCCCCCAAAATTAAAAAAAAATTTTTTTTTTGTGGAAACGCGTCGCCGCGGCGCGGTTGTCTCGTTGATTGTAGAAACTGTATTTATTATGTAAAAATAGTGTTTATTTTTTAATAAAGTTATTTTTTATCGAAATTTTATTGAAATTTCCGTTAAACGTGAAATTTTTGATTTGTAAAACAGTTGTTTTTGTGATAATGGCCATAGCAAACGATAAGAACGACTTTTTATACATAATAAATACAGTTTCTACAATCAACGAGACAACCGCGCCGCGGCGACGCGTTTCCAAAAAAAAATGTTTTTTTTTAATTTTGGGGGAGCATATACAATCCCCCGGGGGGTCTATATACTCCCCCGGGGGGTCTATATACTCCTCCGGGGGGGTCTATATACTCCCCCGGGGGGATTTATATGCTCCCCCGGGGGGTTTATATACTCCCCCGGGGGAGGGGGGTTTATATACTCCCCCGGGGGGGTTTATTTATGGCAAACCGATGCACGGATGGGTGCGATTTTTTGTATTGAGTGGTACATTCTTCTCTTATATATTCTTGATTATATATGTCGCGGCTTAAAAAAAAAAACTCATCACAAACACGATCATTTAGAAGACTACATTTTTAACTATAATTATGAACTTGAAGACAGAAGTTTTTATTTAAAACTAAAACCTAAAGCCAAGCCTAAATTTTTTTTTTATTTTGCGATCCAAGCTCCCATTTACGGCTCCCATTTACGGCTCCCATTTTAACTCTAAAAAGCTTTAATTTGCCTGCTTCCGACTCTAAATACCCCGTGCTTTTTAATGTTCCTATAGTTTTGCGTGTGGTCACTGTTAAAAAAGGAACCCGTCTTTATATAACGAGTTAACAATGCCCAATTATCCACCAGACACAACATCGGATAAGCTCGTTTAGGTGAAACAATTGGATAAGCGCCTTGAGCGGTAGACCGCTCTCAGAAACGGGGCCAGACCCGCCGACGCCTCCGGAAACCCTGGTGCCCCCCTCCTTGAATGTCCCGGAACCCAGGTGGAGGGACAAATATTTGCATAAAAGTTAATCTCGCGGTCCGGATGGTCACCTTGACACAAAGAGTTCACATGGATTAGCGCAAGAAACTTAAACCGGCCAACATTTCCGCAATTCCACAATTTATACAAAAGAAAATAACCCGTTTGTTAAGATATAAATCTATCAGGAGTCAAAAAGCAAATGAAAAAACCGTAAGGTGAAATATCTTGTTTTTTCCAAACGTTTTGAAGAAACGGTTTGAAAAATAAAGGTGGCAAAATACAAGCAAATGTTTAAAAAATATAACTAAATATTTTATTAGCAATAATCTACAATAAAATGGAAAAAAATCACCGCATATTAATTTATTTCTGTCTCACTTAACTTTTGCATTTCAAACTCCAAAAATAAACTAATGTGGCTAATCGGAAATATACGTAACCCGCAATTCAAACTTGAATTATTTGTAAAGAATACTTAATACACTTCGCATGTGAAGGCTTTTTTCTTGTTTTTTATCGCACACCTCATTTTTTTAATTTGACAACAATTAAATACTTATCCATAATGATAATTATACATTTATTTGTACTTTGAAAAAAATAAGTACTTAGTTCTGTTTTTTAACCGAAGTCTTTTTACATATAGCGAGCGATGTGTTCAGAATAATGTGAAAATTTCTCAATTGGGGTTGTCACACCCCGAAAGGGCAAATGGAAAAATAAGGTTTCATATTTCTCAAGAGTGCAAAGAAGGAGCTAAATACCCTAATGGGGATTAACATCTAGCTTGTATTTTTTGTTTAACTCTCTTACTGATCCTAATCTTATTCAGCAGACTTTTCCCGTTGTTATCCCGTGAGAAACTGGCTTTTTCTTATGAGTAAGCAGTTTTTAAGAAAGCATTGCATAATTTTATGCAAATTTCCAAGTTTGCAAACTAGTTTTTAAGTTTTCATTTTTTTTTATTGTTTTTGCAACGAAAAAAAATTTTAAAAATAAATAAAAATTTGAATAGTTAACTGATTTCAAGAATTGAGGAGTTACAAACTTATTTAAAACTATAACTTCAAACTATGTGGACTGCACAAACCAGATGCTAATTTCCTACAATTCACACGTATCCAAATCAGACCAGTCCACATTTTTTCTGTTTAAATATCTGTCTGGGGAGAAAGTGACTCTTTTTCTTGCGGTATTTTTAAAAAAAATTTTTGAAGGGTAGTATTTTAATTTTTAAATTCTAGTTTTTAACAAAATTAAATAACATTGTTTTTTTCACGATAGTCAAAACCCTCCTATTTGAACGGAAATTGTTCAGTGTTAATATTCTTTAAAGAGATATACTTGTAACGTTATTGAATCACTTTTAGCCAATTAGTGCTTATAAAAAAGGAGATCTTTCATCCATTGGAGATTAATTGGCTAAAAGTGATTTTCCCAAGCACTAATTGGCTAAAAGTGATTCTATTAGCTCCTCCCACAACCATTCCCACAGAGCAAAACCTATATGACGTGATCACGAATACTATATGACATTTTAGGGTTCTTAAAATCCTGACGTGTTTTTGAATTTATGAAGAATAAGGTTTTTTCTTGGTGTAAATATTAAAATATACCTGCCAAATAATTGTGATTTTAGTCTTTACTTACGTAGTTATGTTTTCGTAATTTCTTATTTAAGATTGACAGAAAGAATAAAACGAATTTCGGCCTATTTTTTGCTAAACTCGAATGCCACCGGAGCCGGTCCACTAAACGCGAGTTAAATAGGTGGTATGTTAGCACGTTGTTTGAAACTCTAAATAACCTTCTAATTTTGGGTTTTATCAAAAAAAATCTTGTAAGACTCTTTGACTGCATGGTACGTGTGTCATTAGTACTAAAGCTAAAGCTAAAATGCTTTAGTACTAAAGGGTTTTTTGGGCTTAGTACTGAAGCTAAAGCGTGGCTAAACTGAAATTAGCTGGAAAAAGCTCGGCAAAAGATATGGACTTGGCAAAACGTGTACTTTTGCCAGGAAAATGACAAATCACCAAAAAATCGTAAGTGTTCCCACCAATCAAAAACATGATTATTTTACGAGATTTCTATCAATGTAATGAAAAGGGAAGGTAATATAGGATCCACTCCCCCCTTTAACCTATTTTGACCCCCCTCCAAGACAAAAATCCAGTTTTCCTCAAAAAATTTTTATTTTTTTAAGCTGCCTCCCCTCCAGAATTTTAAATCTGACACCTCTAAATTATTTTGTTTTGAACAGGAGACACAATCTGACCCTCTTCTAGATTTCAGAATTTTTCATCCAGGGTCTACTAACCTAAAAAGGAAGCCAGCGATTACGGAAGGTCCCCCTAGGACCTCCCGCCCCCTCAGGCGCCCTAAAGCGCGGCTAAAGTGAAATTTCCCGGCAATGCACACCCGTACTGCATGGCATAAATTGATATTTTATAAATTTTTATGCATATTTGTTAAAAATACAAGCTAATAAGGCAAAAACCTCTAGTTAAGGGTTTAGAAACTCTTAATAGGGGTTAAGGTTTTATTAGCTTTTATTTAAAACAAATATGCATAAACTTGTTTAAATATTAGTTAATCCCATTTAACAAAAGAGCTCTGTATAAGATTTAAAAAAAACACAAAAATTAAAACATTATCAAGAGTTTTATGGTTGAATTATATCTGGCGAACGCTGAAAATTAGAATGCAGACATGAGGAGACCAATTAAAATTGTGCGGTAATGAAGTTTTTTTTTGAAACAAATAAGAACGCAGAATTTTTTTTTCAATTCCACCTTTTGACAAATTATAAAAAAAATTAACCAACTTTAGCCCTTAAAAAATTTGCACTTAGGTTACAAATTAAGTAATTTTTATAAATAATTATTAAAATACAGTTTTTAATCTTTGTTATTAATCCGCTTTAGTGAAAAATTTTAAATGTTTTTGTTGTTAAATAGTCGATTCAATACTGCAAAAACCGCAGTCAGCTAGATTTTATTTGCCTATAAACAACGTGCTAACATAGCACCTAGTCAGCACGCGTTTAGTGGACCGGCTCCTGGGGTTCACACAACATTAGTATATACATTGATATAAATTTTATTAAATCAATCTACTGTCGAGGAAATATGCCCAATTAAAATGTTTTTTAAATAAACATTATTTTTGTAAAACTAAAAACTACAGATAGAAATTGTCCATCGCTTCACTTTGCGTATAACGAAAGCAGCAGAAAAGGGTCAAAATCAGGACTATGCGAAATCAATCAGTTTATTAGCCATAAATTAAATATTTTAATGCCTGAATGTTTAGGAAGTTGGAAAATACATAATATAATAACATAACATAATATGTTTAGGATGTCTGGAATGTTTGTCCAAAATACCCGAAAAACAAACGCAAAAAATTAGACTTTTTGTGATCTAAAGTCGTTTTTTGAGCTGCAAGAAGAGGCTTTTACAAGGAGCTACACGTAAACTTTAAATTTACGTTCAAAAATAATAAAAAAACTTCAAAAAAATCTTGAATTTGTTTTTAGAAGCATTGAAAAAAGTTTTAAATTAATAAAAATTTTAAAAAATCTGAGGCCACTTACCACGGACATGTAGTGGTCCTCGTACTTCACCTGACCGCTTTTGACAAGCTTCATTTCCTCGTCCTTGAACACGATATCCTGGTTGTCGTTGAAGACTAGCTCTTTGAACCGCTCGGATTGGGGTCGAATCCGACCCTCGTTGTAACCGGATGCTTGGGCGGATTTTTCGTCCACGTTGGGAACGTACTGCTGGTGAACTAGGGCTGGTTCTTGGCGCGGTGATCGGCGCCGCAAGGAAACGCCACGAATGCAAGCCCGACCGGAGCGAGGAACGGTAGCGAGCAGAACCACCAGCAGAAACGCCGGCCAACAGTAGGATAGGTAGCGATGCGGTAGATTAATTCTCATTTTACCAGCAAAATTACTGTTCAACTCTAGTTTCCCTGTTGTATTGCCAATGATGCTCGTCACATGAGATCTTAAGGTTGGCCAATTTTATGGCCTATTAGGTCTAGCTTATTTGTCCTGGAGTACAACTAGATCAGAACGAAATTGGTAAAAAAATTTTCCTTAAAATTGATAAATTATTCGGTGGCAGCACCGATATTTCCTTCAAAGTCATCATCAGAAGGTGACTGCGACAACTGCTTTATTTTTTAGGATCCAACCAAAAGTTCGACAAGTGTGGTGACTTTTTAACTACAAAAAAATAAACCACGGTATGAATAAAGAAATTTTTAACAAAAATGGTAGTACACACTAAAAAACACTAATTTTGTATTATATTAACCATACTAACAACATAATTTCACAAATTAAGTTAAAAACGATTTTTTTTTTCAAAATTAAATTAAATTTAATTTAACAAGTTAACGCATATAAAAACTGAAATAAAATGGGAATGAAACTAAAAGTTTGAGTTACTATTAGAAATTATCAAAAGCACCATAATAAAACGCTAAAATGTAAAGACAATCCTATGTTTCATTCGAAAAGACGAACACAAAATATATATTTTATTTGTAAAACATTACTAGGAAAATTGTTTTCACTAATTTTTTTAGTTTTAAGCAACTTTACTATAAAAAACAAATTCATTTGGTAACCAATGCTAATAATTTAAACAGGTGTAAATATTAGTAACTTCTGCACCAAACTTTAAAATCGTTCAGTCAAAAACAGAAGAAAAAATGCGAACTTTTAAAAGTGATCAGAAATATTACTTTTAACATTTAACAAAACAGTTGACGTTCGTTTGGAGTTTGAAAAAATATATGGATAAAAAAAGTTTGCAAAATTAAATTTTATCAGTTTGTTTTACATTTTCAATTCCTTTAAAAATTTCAGAAATTAATGTCATTTTTAAAACCATCGCTCCTGAAGAAGCCATTCCTTCGGTCGAAAATGGAAAGGAAAAGGCTTTAAAAATGGTTGTAAAAACGTCGTGATTTGTTTACTAATGTCGGCAGCGTTAAACCGTATGTACCATAGCGGACTGTGTACAGTTTAAACGTGTAAAGCGGCGTGATTGTCGCCGAAAAAGTTTACACAAAGGTCGCGCGGACGGAGAGAAAGCGCTACAGGATGTCCGATAAACTAAGCTGCACACCTTTTTTGGGGAGCTTATATAAGCATTCCGCTCCGCCAGCAAATTCCCAAAAAAAATAACCCGATACAACAACCAGCCGATGTTAAATAAAATGAAAAATGAATTTATGATAACAAACGAAAGGATAATTTAAATTGGCCATGTTTAAATTTAATAAAACAACCAGCGCTCGACGCTATTCAACCTGCGCTTATTTTATATGAGGATCAATTCAGCCAGAAAAAATACCAATCGTCCAATCAACTGCCAGTACACGGCTAATACGCTCGCTGATTGGCTGCGAAGTTTGTTTGTATACAAACAATGGGTCCCTGCCTCCTTTGTGAATGAAGTGGTGGGTTGGAACAAAAGCTATCATGAGGGCAAAACAGAGTTAAGAGCTGTGGAAATATTAATGGCGAAACAAAACAATGTTACTTGACCAATTATAGAACGTTTGAGGTTAATATAATTAAAGGTTTATATCGGGTTCAATTCGAAAACTGCTTTTTCTATTCTGGTGAAAAAGTAATTTTTGCTGTTTTTTTAAATCGATCAACAATCAAAACTTTAGAACTAAAAACATATAAAAATTTTTTTCTTGTCAACGCTTATCCGCTGTTTTTACTACAGTTTTTGTACTATAATTACGACATTATATATTTGTGCTCAATTAAAAACTAATTTATATCTTTTTATTTTTCACAATAATTTTGAAATAATAATATAATTTAATATAACTTTGGAAATATTTATCACCCACGGCAATGAAAGTCTATCCCATTTTTTACTTCTTCATTTTAGCAAGCATTTGTAAATCATATTCTTCCAATCGAACGCGCTCATTTAAAGAAAAAAAACCGTAATTGTGCGCTTCATTTGATCTATAAGGCTGGCACATTCGCAGCAGAAAAAAAATAACAAACAATAGAGATCTCTTTTAAAATAACAGAGGACGCATAAATTGTGGGATAAAAAACAGCCGCTCACAAATCATTTATTCTTTAATCTTGGGAGCTTAATTGGACCCAAGGTCTGCGGAGCCCTTATGAGGTGTCTCGGGCGGTTTTATAGAAAAAATAAAATAAATGTTCCTTTTTAGATCCATTTCAACCCAGCAATGAGCCTATTAATCCCCACAGAGCTGCTTTTAACCGATTGCTTCACACTTGCGAATAATTATGTAACTCAGATTATGAAAAACGTTCTGTTGCGCTTTTTGATTATTTTGTTTTAAGAAACGAAACTAAAAACTGCAATAATATCTTCATATAAAGATTCAATTAAATAATTTATTTACTAATTCAATAAAAAATTTGCTCATTAGTATCGTTAATAAAAATTTTTTCAAGTGAATTTCGCCCAAAATTAAAATTCTTGTACAAAAGTGTTTTGACGCATATCGTTAAAGTTAAAAAAAAGGCATTGAGTTTAAGAAAACTTAACTTTTGTGATACTGATTTAGCTGTAATTTATTATTCACACTTTAAGAAAAAGTTTATAAAAAGTTATTTGAAAATTTAAAAATTCTAAGCAAAAAAAAGTTTAAAATCAACACAATTTGTTAATTTTTTTGTTGTTGTAATTAATTAGATTTTTCGTTTAATTTTTAAAAAACTTTGAAGGTTAATATTAAAGGTGCAGTATACTAAATCATGGTGTATTTTTGATTGCTGTTTATGTATCAGGTCACACTGAGAAAAAAATAGTATTACACAAAAATTAATACTCAACGGTTAATAAGTTACTAAGAAGAATACCGCTTAGGTTATTTCCATTGTGTTTTTTATACACTATTTTTCAAAACAAAACATTTCTACTAAACAAATATTAACAAAACTTTATAAACTTCATGCTAAAGTACCAAAATGCTTAAATTTTAAATTTGGTTTAATTACAAAAAGTATTAGATAAATAATGTCATTTTAAAAAATAAAAATAATGTTTTGTGTTTGGTTTGTGGTGTGTTTTAGAAGACAAGTAGCCCGTTTCAGCCCTACGGCTGACAGTTAATTATATCTGTATTTCTCAGATTCATTGGCTAATTTTTCGAAATTCAATCCTCATATGATACTTCCCTAGATTGTAAGTTTAGCAATGATATCTCAATTAACTCACTTTGTTTAGTAGTTAGCAAGGATGATCCCTTCCGTCTTTTTGGTAAAAATGCTTTGTCCAGCATACAGATGTCTATGTTCTTTTTTTAAATTTTTAATCCCCTTATAACACTCTCTGAATTGAAAGCTTTCCAATTTATATTATTTAGCTCAATCCTTTCTGTAGTTTAGAAGAAAGATCCATCCCAACTTTGAAAAAAAATCGTTGTCCATCATAAATAAGTTCAGGTTGATTTTTTCAAAAAATAGCAATAGCAACAATTAGTAATAAAAAAAACCTAACTTTTATAATTTATAGGCCCTCTTCCGGTGAAAATGTGTTGTCCAAATTAAAAATGTCTATGTTATTTTTTAAATCCCCTTACAACATTCCCCAAATTGTTAGCTTTGCAATGACACCTCATTTAACCTAATTTGTTCTGCGGTTGGAGAGAAGGGTCTATCCTCTTTTTGGTGAAAAATGCGTTGTTCAGTATAAAAATGTCCATGTTTATCTTTCCAAAAAAACATATTATTCTGGCTTTTTATTGACTATTACTCTAACCAATAAGTTTAGGCCAATTTAACGAAAAAAATTTCTCAACTTTCAAAATCCATAGTGCCCCCATTTTGCGCAAATGCGTAGTACAGCCTTAGGTTGTTCTTGCAATTTTTTTAAATTTAAACACCTTTATGACATTGCCCGGCTTGTAAGCTTTGCAATGATATCTCATTTAGCCCAATTTTTTTCTGGTTGGTAAGAAAGGTCGTTCCTTTTTTTAGTAAAAAAAAACGTGGTCCAGCATTAAGATTTCCATGTTAATCTTACCAAAAAAGCAGGACATTCTGGTTTTAAATTAGTTAATTACTCTTATGAATAAGTTTGAGATAATTTAAAGACAAAAAAGTTTCAGTTTCCAAAGTCCATAGGTTTTCCCTTTTGTGAAAATTTGTTGTCCAGGCTAAAAATGTCTATGCAAAACTTTTTAAAACTATTAAAAATTTTTATGACATTCCCCGGACTGTAAGCTTTGCAATGATTTTTGATTTAGCCCAATCCCTTTTGTGTTTGGGGAGCAAGGTTATTCCCTTCTTTAGCGAAAAAACGTTGTCCAGTATAAGGATGTCCATGTTAATTTTTTTCAAAAAACTTGATATTCTGGCTTCACATTGGCGAATTACTTTTACCACTAAGTTTGAGCCAATTCAAAGACAAAATTTTTTAACTTTAAAAATTTATAGGGTCCTCCATTTGGTGAAAAGGCTTTGACCAGTATAAAGATGTCCATGAAATTTTTTTTAAAAGTTGACCCCCTTACGACATTCTCCGGGGTATAAGTTTTCCAATGATACCTCATTCACCTTAATCCGTTAGGTGGTTCGGGAGGAGTTAGGGAATACAGACACACACACACACACACACACACACACACACACACACACACACACACACACGCACGCACGCGCACGCACGCACGCACGCACACACACACACACACACACACACACACACACACACACACACACACACACACACACACACACACACACACACACACACACACACACACACACACACACACACACTCACACACACACACACAACGTTTCTTAAATATGAAAAAGTATAAAGTATGAAGTTTCATAAAATATGAACACGTTGTCCTTTGGACTTTGTCTTTTGGACAAAATCCAAAGGACAAAGTTCAAAGCACAATTTGACGCTGTGTTTGTCCTTTGGACAAAGTCCAAATGACTTTTGTCCTTTGAACTTTGTCCAAAGGACGTTTTGTCATAAGTATGAACCAGCCTTAAAGCTTTTTGGTACCCTAGCATGGATTTTATTAAGTTTTATTAATATCCGTCCAATAAAAATGTTTTCTTTTAAAAAATGGTGTATAAATAACAACATTGGAAATAACCAAGTTATATTCTTGTTAATAACTCGTTAATTGTTGGGAATTAATTTTGGGTGTAATACAATTTTTTTCTCAGTATGACCTAATACATCGATTAATATTAATTAAAACGCAAAATAAATAAACACCATGAATTAATATACTGCACCTTTAATGCGGACCAATCCCTGCCCGCAATAGCCCACAAAATTATTTTCATCAAAATATCTCCATGGTTCGAGAGATATGAACCTCCAAAATGGCGTTTTTGGACCATTCTGTGCTTGAAAGATTAAAAGACAAAATATGCACTTAAAGAAATCGGCTATTTTTTTACTTTAATTTGATACCTTGATCGTTAATATTGGTGCAGTATTTGTTGGAATATTGCGTTTCCCGTACAAAAAACCCGCAACTTTTTTGCTAAAAAAAACCAAACGACGGCAGTGATTTGATTAAATTTGCCCAACATTTTGCCGTCACTTCGTATTTTTAGCAAAAAAAATCGCGGATTTATTGTACGAGAAATGCAATATTTCCACAATTATACTGCACAAATCTTAACGATCAAGGTATCAAAATAAAATAGAAAGTAGCCGCTTTTGTTGAGTGCATATTTTGTTACCCATTGCAATCCATCCATCAGTTAGCAATCCATCAAGTATACAGAAGTGTCGAAAAGCGCCATTTTTGGAGGGTCATGTCTCTTAAACCACTAGATATATTTTGATGAAAATATTTTTGTGGGTTATTGGGGGCTTAAGTAAGGTTTTCACAAAAAACAAATAAAACTGAAAACAAAAAGTTTGACTCGGTACCGTACCTTTAAGTCAAAAATGTAAAACCCTAAAATGTTTTATACTTTCTTACGTATGCAAAACTTTTAAATTGTGTTCGGGAAAAGTTGCTAATCCAATTTTGCCAATATACCTCTATAAATAAAACCAGCAAATATTTGCGGGTGTAAAATAGCGGTGAAGATTTTGCTGAGAATGTAATGTTATTTTATTTTGTTAATCTGTTGAAAAAAATTTTGCGGGATAACCAATCAACAATCCAGCAAAATGAAGCAATTAAAAACCAAAAGTTGTATGTAAATTGCATAAGTGGATGTAATTTTTGCTTAGGGAATGAATAAATCGAATTCAAATTGATTAGTACCAAAACGTCAAAACCAAAAAAATCCCAAAACACATCGGACGGGTCTTGACACAACTTATGACAAAAAAGCTTAGGTACCCAAAAAGCCATTGGTCATGGGCATTGGTTCAAACTTAGCCAAAAGCGATGGTGCTATATACAAATAAATAATCTTTGCTAAAATAAATTTATAATGATGTGATGATCGAATGATGATGATGATGAAAGTTAAGTTTTAAATTTCGTTTAATTTGACCACAAATAAGTGACTGGAATTACTTTTCCGAAAAAATTATTTTAGTATAAATAAAGTTTTGTAACTTTATTGCAATTTCAAACGGGAGAAACAAAAAGTTGTTGATTTAACAAAACACCATACAATACACTGTAGTCGAATTTTGTGGTAAAGTCATTTCTATCATTTATTACTGTCAGAATCAAATCAAATTTAGAATTTGAGTTTTTGGTAAACCAGGCTTCTTTTCTGCGAAATATTATTAAAAACCATTTGGTTTTATATAAATAAGTTCAAATTGGTGTCTTAATTTTAAATTATGATACCCTTCCTTTAAGTTTTTTTAATTACACTGCAACAAAAAAATCTGAGTAAATTCCGGTAAAAAACACGCGTTAACGCAAACCAGCACGTTGTTAAAACTACAAAACAATAAAAAAAAGCGTCGACTCGTTTTTAACACTATTTTTTCCCTCAGCCAGCATATTTTAGAACAATTTTAGTTTAAACTATTCAACGTTTTATTTTGTGTCCAGCTATGAGTTAATTGTCATTGTGGTTAAAACAGGTTTTAATGATTTACTGCTTTTTAAATTTTCAATTTTAATGTTTTTTATTTGATATATACTTAATATACAATTAATTATCTAATTAATGGAGCATGATTTGGTGTTGAGTTTATGCAATATTATGTGGTGCTGTTATGTAACATCTCTAGTGATACGTCTGGTGGGTCGAAATATCAATTTACGACGCGAAAAAACGGGAACCCACAAATACAAACTCCGGAAATTTTAACAACCGGCTTGATCCTTAGCAGGTTAAAAAGACATTGTCAAAAAAAAGTTTTGACGCTATTTTGTTAATCGAATTCGACAAAAGTTTTAACAGAACAATTTGAAATCAAAACAATTTCTAGTCTCTGTGAATCATTTTGTTAAAAAAAATAGTAACGATTGGTACGGATAGTAGAGTCACAGGCGCAATTTTTTAAAGTTAAATTTGACTTGTTTTGTGGAAAAGCATCCAGCAGGTTCGAATAGTCTGCGATTTAAAATTTACGGCACCATTTCAGATGGGAAATGAGCGAAATGCAGTTTAAAACTTTATTACCGTTCCGTTTCAAATCGAAAACAAAACAGGGGAGCTATGTGACCCATATCGAACAATAAAGGTTAAATGACGTTAAAAAAGGTATTGCTAACAATACTACTTATTATCTTTCTGTTTTTTTTTTCAAATTTTACCACATTCGGGGGCTGAATTTACTTCAAACAGTCTTAATTTCGGTTATAAGTTGAGTTTTTTTGCGAAAAATTTTTCAATATATACAAAAATCTATAGTTAAGCTAAATATATACACAACTTGTTTAATAAACAGAAAAAAGGAAAAAAAAATAAAAGGAAGATTTTGGCTGTAAAAAATAAGATAATTAACAATAAATTTAAAATAATATGCATAATTTCAAGTTAATTGTGATGAAAACAAAGCTATAAATAAAAAATATGGAATGGCATAAAAAAACAAGTTAAATGTTTAATTATTTATATATCAAAAAAAATAGACCGAGAAAGTATATCAAATATATATTTATTTTTTTATTTATAAAAAATAAACACGTCAAAAAATACGTTTTTTACGCAGGAGAATAAAATTCATTGGCCAACAAAAAACTTGGCCAAATCAATTATACCCCGCACAAGGTTTAAAAAAAGTTGCTTTTGTTTAAAAACACTCTAAAATAATTGTAATAAAAAAATTCTGAGTCTCAATCACATAAATTTCTAAAAACTGTGTTTGCGATAAGAAACTTCCGTTATTTGTTGTAAGTAAAAGCAAAATTTTATAATACAAAAAATAAAAATAAGTAATTTCTCAGATGCAAAAGGAAAAATAAAAAAGGAAAAATAAGTGAATTATTTCCCAGATGCATTTACTGCCCTAATTATGGCACGCCCTAGGACCCTCAATCGCCCTAGTAATGACGTATAATCATCTTAATTAGGACTCTCAGAAAAAAAAATCACTTCATAAATCACTTTACTTCAAATTGCTTCATACACTACTAGTTTTTACTAAAAATAGATAAATAAACACCTTTTATTTTTTTTTCAATAATTTAACGAATTCTTTTCGTAAAAATACAAAAAAATCACAATTTTTTTACAAAAATATAATCAAAAAGTTTTTTTAAAACTAGAATGTTTTCTAAGGGCTCTAATAAGGGCCCCATTAAGGCCATTGAGGATCGTGCTTAAAGCGCGCTAAAATCAGTGCCATATATATTATTATTATTATTATTAATTCCTTTATCAATTCAATACCTTGAATACACAAAAAACAGAAATAATTACAACTTTTAAATATACATCAAAAGCCATTAAATCACAATTTTTAATATAACCTTAGTTAAGGCTCTTAATGGTTTTAATTAGGGAGCGGACTAGTTACAGGGGGTAAATGTGAAGCAATAGTTCACTGATTTTTCCATTATTGCTATTTTATATATGTACATTTTTGATCAAAGTGCGAAATCGGTTAAATCGGTTGGTGGTTCGCGCGTGCTCGACAGCTTCTCGTTAACTGTTGTTTTAAGTTGAGGATTTTATGACACTTTTGAATTGGATTTCAAAATAAGTAAATTTTTTCAGATACAGTAAAAACCGGTTAACATTTTTTTACCAATGGTCAAATTAAGAAAGTAGAATTTTTTTTGGGGGGGGGGATAAAATATCACTGTTATGCACTCCTTTCCTCTATGGTCACCCCGACTTTCACTGTTTGTGGTATGTTTTTTCCACCCAATTCAGTTATTTTATAAAACATTTTTTCTAATCTGGTAAATATTTATTATTATTCTAAAAATAATTTATAGATTGTGTGCAAATTTTTCTAATTGACAGTCATATTGGTGTCATGATATCCTAGGAAATTGTCGAAATTAATGATTGATTTAATAATATACTGGGAATACAATATATCATTATATTTTTATATAAAACT
>JASAMX010012923.1:0-30115 GCA_030248175.1 Microlaimidae sp. YZB2_3
CATCGTCCACCTTTGATACTTTTGTTCCATTTTTCAAAAAAACGTTAGCAGCAATTAAACCTAAATTAGAAAAAAAATATAAAAAATATTTAAAGTATACAATACTCAATACAAAAATGATGCAGACTGGCGACAAAACTAGAACTTTGAAAGGTCATATCTTCATAATGCAAAGTAGATTATGTACGAGACATATATCGGAGCTTAGCTTAGACTTTTGGCTATCTTTTGAAAAGGTTAGAAAAAATTGTTTTTCTATGACGTCATAACTAGGGTCGATGCGGTGAAAAAAACAAATTGGGGACAATTCGTCACCCACAATTTGCTTCGAAGACCTTTCGCTTCTGGGACAATTCGCTCCCTATGGACAGTTCGCTCCCTGCACAATTCATTTTCTTGCGCTTGTATTTCTTTGCTTTTTATTCCTAGTTCGCAGGGTTTTTTATAAGCGTAATTTCTTTAAATCTTACTTTCTTACAATGAATTTCTGATTTAAATTTTGGTATTAATTCTAGATTTGAGTTTAATTTTTCATTTTCTATTCCAAAAATATTAAATGAATGCTGCCATTTAAAAAAACTATTGTTTAGTAGAAGTTGTACATGTTGTTGCGGTTTTTTCACTCCAGGTCCCGAAAACAACCTGGTTCCAAAAAAAAACAAACTTTTTTATTAGTACGATATAAGAAATGCCGCTTGATATGCTGTTAAAACAATTTTTTCAAGGTTTTTTTTTAAAGTTTGAGCAAAATCGGCGTGCTCAAATTTTTTATGATGCGTTAAAACGCGCGGTTTTCGCGATTTTTCGCCAATTACTATCTTACTTCCGCGAATTACTGCCTGTAAAAAAGATACGTTTTGTTTTGCTTCTTGCTCGATGTGTCTACGATTTTGACCATATATCAAATGTCCACCGGTTTTTATCCTTTAAAATTCATAACAAAATAAAACTTTGTTTTTCCTAAGCCTAAGCGAAACCTTAAAATCAAACTAAAAAAACATTAAAAAACCTTGAGAAAAGTTTAAAAATTTTTTTTAAATGGCGAATAATTTGTAAAAAAAATATTTTTTCTAAAGATTTTTTGCAGAAGGTATTTTTTCTGGAGACCATAATAATATTCGTCCATAAGAACTCAACTGTGTTATATTGGAGACCGTTTTCTAAAAAAAAGCTTAATTTCACCAAATCGTTAATGTAAAATTTCAAAAAATACCAATTTAAAAAAAAAATCGTTATTGAATTGTATCCAGCAAAAAATTGTGATAAAAACTGCTAAAAAATTTTGTCCCAAACAAAATATGCTTTTTGAAAATTACGATTATAAGAAATAAAGAGGGTAAATTGGGTCAATTAAGATTTTTTAAAATTTATATTCCAAGGAACGATTCAATTGTAAAAAAAGCTTTAGGTCTAGGTAGCGAATTGTCCAGGAAGCAAATTGTGTAGGAAGCAAATTGTCCAAGGAATGAATTCTCCCCAATAAAGATTGTAATAAACATTGTGTTTGTAAACAATGCTAGGAGCGAATTGGGCTGAAAGCAAATTGTCCAGGGAGAAAATTGTCCAGAGAACAAATTGTCCCGGGAGTGAATTGTCATGGGAGCGAATTGTCCAGGTCCCGAAAAGCGTGGTCCCAAAAAAAACCAATTTTTTTATTAGTTCTAGATAAGAAATGCCGCTTGATATGCTGTTAAAACATACTTTTTCCAGTTTTTTTCTGAAAGTTTGAGCGAAATCGGCTTGCTTAAATTTTTTTTATGATGCGTGGAAAGCGCGCGGTTTTTGCGACTTTTTGCCAAATTATTACACTGTAAAAAAGATGGTTTTTTTGTTTCTTGTTCGACGTATGTACGAATTTGACCATATATCAAATGTTCGCCGGTTTTTACCTTTACTTTTGTTAAAATTTTTTTAAAAAAAACCTAATATTAAGTTAAAAAAACCTAATATTAAGCTTACAATAAGCTGTGAACAATGACGAATTTAACATTTGAAAGCATTTCAAGCCCGTATGCTTGCAGCAAATTTTTAAATTAAAAACTTTTCCAAAAAAATAAGCCTTAAAAGTTAAGTTTGAATTTCCAGGTTATTGTGCTAGAAAAATATTTTTCAAGTTAAAATCCTATTACAAAATTGCCAAATATCGCAGCTAAAAAATGCCCTTTTTTAATCGTTTTCTTACTTACAAACATGTTTTTCCGTTTGTCAACACAAAAAAAATTTCTTATAACTGTGCGTCCCAACTTATCCAAAGGTAATTTTTTGAAATAATTCTATTTTTGTGTAAAAACGTTTGAAACCGCGATCTGCTCTGAATTGCGTCATTTTAATTGCGGAAGAACCAATAAAAATAACAAAATATGACGTAATGACCAAAATTTACATGACGTAACAAAGCATTTTCGAATTTTAACAAAAATTTATGTTGCATTTTCATGGGGTTACTTGGACCACTTTCTAATATTTTAAATTTAAAAAATTTAAAACTTTTAAAGTTCATTATTCTTGTAAAACTTTTAAATTTAGAGATTTGCTGCTGCCACCATATGGGCTTGGAATGCTTCAAAATTTTAAATTTGTCATTTTTGACAGCTAATTATAAGCTTCATATTAAGTTTTTTACACAAACAATATATCAAAATTCGTCAAATGTGATAAATTTTACATTTTAAATGGTTTTGAAAAAAAAAATTTTGAAAAAATTTTTCTGCATTTGTTTTGCATTTAATTATATAATAATATTATCAAAATTGTCACATCGAGGAGAAGGAGGCAGCAAAACTAAACCGGTCTTTTTTGCATTGTATTAATTTGGCGAAAAATAGCGAAAACCGCGCACTTTCAATGCATCATAATAAAATTTGAGCGAGCTGAGTTTGCTGAAACTTTCAGAAAAAGCTCAAAAAAGCATGTTTTAACAGCATACCAAGCGGCGTTTCTTATCTCCTACTACTAAAAAAGTTTTGTTTTTTTTTTGGCATCAGGTTTTTTTCACCGCATTGGCCGCAGTAATGACGTCATAGAAAAACAATTTTTTCTAACCTTTTCAAAAAATAGCCAATAGTCTGAGCTAAGCTTTGATATATTCTACACGTACACATTCTACCTTGCGTTATGTGCATATGACCTTTCAAAGTTCCAGTTTTATTGCCAGTCCGCATCATTTTTGTATAGACTATAAATCTCGATGGTTTTTTTTTGTTTTTTAATAAATACCAATAGACGTATCAGCTCACAGACGTAGATATAGATGTATTTGAATAATAAAATAGTAAGACGCCAAAAACTAATTTCCAACGGTTGACAAGATAATATCGAGAACATCGCTTTTTTTAAACGAATGTTTTTACAACTTTTCAAAATAAAGCATTTTTAGAGAACGGAAATAAATTATTTAATAAAAACCACGCGAAAGTACCAAAATCCTTAAGTTCTAATTTTGGTTTAATTTCAAAAAGTATAATATTAGCATTAATCAAAAGCTTTTTTTTAATTAAAAGAGAGCCCAAGTTAGTTGTCTGAACTGTTTTGGGTGAAAGTCCTAACGACCGGTTCTCAGCTTCAAAAAATAATGATCCTTGTTTTGAATGGTAATACTCAAAAAGTGCCACTATTTTTATTGCCATTTTTTGCAAAAATAACTACCATTATTTTTGCAAAAGTAATGCCAGTTGCAAAACAACTGCCATTATTTTTGCTAAAGTTAATTGGGAGATTTTTAGTAGTTTTGGAAATGCATGTTGTAAAAAAATTTGTGTAACAAAATGCATAATTTACATAATTATTTTAGTTTTTTTGTGTGTTATAAAACTGTTTGGTTTTTTTATCTTCTTTATTCTTTAAAGTTCGGTTTTGTAACTTGGTATTTAGTTTCTTTTGACTATGTGTTTGATCGATTCAGAATTGATATAACGTTAAAGAAAGTGTTTCGTATTATTCAGTTAGTTTTTTAATTGTATACCATCCAAAAGTAAACCCAAAGTGGCTGCAAAAGTAGTTCGTTGGATTAAAAAATGCCCCCATTATGTAACCACTTAAATCACGAGAATCTTACGTCACTTTTTCAAAAAAATACTTAGTATTAAATCAAATCTAATTGGCTGATAAAGTGACGTCAGATTATTGTGATTTGAATGATTACTTAATGGGGGCATTTTTTAATCCATCAAACAACTGTTGCAGCCATGTTGGGTTTACTTTTAGTGTTACTTGATTTTATATTCTTTTATTTTATTCTTCTTGTTTATTGCATAAATAAAAATTATTTACATGGCGCAGTGAGAAAAAACAAATTTGTGAGGAAATGGGGGGCATTTTTAATCCAACAAACAACTGTTGCAGTCATGTTGGGTTTACTTGTGTTATTTGATTTCATATTCTTTTATTTTATTCTTCTTGTTTATTGCATAAATAGAAATTATTTACATGGCGCAGTGAGAAAAAACTAATTTGTGAGGAAGTGGCCCATGCGTCTACTATGTTCTTGATTTTTTTGGTACTGCTTTAAAAAAACCAATGATAAACAATTGAATTAAAATAATATTGATGGAAATTTAAATCAATGATATTTGTTTGTTTGAATGTTCGCTGCTGAGGAACTTTCAAATCAATAAAAAATGTTAACTTATAAAAGTGCTAAAAATGGAAAAAAAATTCTATGATAAAATGAACAATGTCATAAAAAATGAAATGCTAAAAATAAATGCTAATGAGTGAAAAACATAAATGATCAAGATTCCGGTAACTGAAATTCATTTGTTTTCTGTGCAGTTAAAACTGTAAAGATGTCTGGATTGATAGGGACTTTTTTGGGTGCAGTAAAAAAACGGCTTATTGACGCCATGTCGGGTGTTATAGACAGTGTACAACTGGCACCTAATCTGTCAAACGAAGAAACTGAACAAAGGTTATTGACATTAAAACAACAAATATAAAATGATATAAATAAAATTGATACAAAAATAAAACAAATTGAGTCTAAATTAGCCGAGTGGTAAAGCTATATTATGAGTTCAACTTTTTCTGAAGAAAAAGTGTTGGCAGAAGAAAAACTTTTTTAATGTGTGTATAGGAAGTGAAAGAAAAAAGCAAAAGAAGCTTCATCAGTAACAAATTTGTTGAAGATTTACAGCTGCCAGTTTAGTCTGAAGAACTGCTTACAGTGCACACGTTTGCTGCCAAAAACCCATCATATTTACCAGCAAAAAATGCTGAATTTGTATTTATTTGCAAAGATCAGTCAATTTTTTCAGTTGAAGCTTATGGCATTAAAAATCTTAAAAATGTGGCTAAAAGAAACAAATTAAGTGATAATGATTTTTCTGTAATAATGTCTTTAGATAAAAATAAACTTGCCATGGATATTAATGATTATGATTGTGATTGTAATTACACAGTAGACATTTTATTAGGTGCCGTCTATTCAAGACTTAATGGCAGACAATTCTGACGACATTAATCTTCCATCTGGTCTGCATTTAGTTTCAACTAAATTGCGTTTGATTTTGACCGGCAAATCTAAAACAAACACAGACAATAAACAAATTCGCAACAATGCTTTAACAGTCAGCGTTGTAACAAATCAGTCTTCTTCTGAAATAATAATATTGCATTACCAAAATACTGGTAATTCTACTGTTTTTTCCACTCCCAATGTTGAAGACCTTTGATCTTTGGATACTATCGGTATAACCGAGTCCTTTGTGGAAAACGAGGATGATGTTGCAATGGCAAATTTTATTAAAACAATTGAGCTGAAAGAGCAACGTTACCATGTTAAATGGCTGTTTAAGGTTGATGTAAAAGTGATACCAACCAACTACAACTTGGCTCTTTCAAGGTTTAGAGCTTAATTAAGAAGATTTAGTAATGATCTTGATTTGCTACAAAAATATAATGCAGTAATTCAAGACTAATTACAAAAAGGAGTGATAGAAGCAGTAAAAGACGCTCCTCTTAATGAAATCAGGGCTGAGTTGCACAAAAAAAACTAAAACTACCCCTGTAGATCGATCTAAAACTTGAACTTTTGCAGGAACAGATCAACTATGAAAAGAACAAGACGTAGTTCAAGCACGTGCTTCAATTCGGGGTAGTCATAAGTCGTTGCACAAAAATAACTTGATCTTGTTTTCAAAGTAGTCCATTCTTTTTTCTTTAGATTTTTGGAAGTCCGATCCGAACGCTGGCAAAAATTGTGTTTCAACTAATTTTAAACAAAATTAAATACAAATAATGGAAAGAAATAATTTGAAAATAGTGTTTTATTATTTATTTAATTGTGTATTCAACGAATTATAAAAAATCCAATTAATTAAAAGCTGTATTATTTTCAACATATGGAAAACGTTTAAAAAGGTAGTAAAAATTAAAGTCAATATTTTCCGAATGAACGTAAAATTATTTTCTCATGTTAAATATTCAAACAATTTGCCAAATCAAGTCCTTTTATATATTTAAAAACCTTTCAAAGTTAATTTATATCAGAATTTTGAGCTAATTTTAGCATAAAAACTAAAATTTTGAAGGGACATTTTAAAACAAAGAAAACTTTTGACTTTTATTTAAGCTTTTATTACTGAAGGAATGTATATTTAAGTTGATATATCGTTAATTTTAAAACTAATATCACAAATGAACGTGTCTCAAAATTAGGTTATTTTCACCCTAATTTGGGCCAAAAAAGAATGAAAGAAAATAAAAAGGTATGATTCCCATACGTGTACAATTAATCGTTTGACCGATTTGAGGTTATTTTAGAGGTTTAAATCCTACGTAAAAAATTATAACCTCATTTATGTCCTAAAACTAAAATTGCCCATTTTTGGCATGTACAATTTATACTGTTAAGAAAATTTTTTCAATAAGCTTTTAAATATCTTAAAAAAATTTATATATATAGCTTAATTTCTTTTCTAGGCCCCACTAATATTGTTTGGCAACCGTTTAAAAATGTGCATAATTTCAGTTTTAAGAAAATTGAAATTTTTCAAAAACACAATAAATAAAATAAAAAAATAGTAAAAAAACAGTTTAGCTTGATTTTTAGGTTTCACATAGGCTAATGATAACTGAAATTAAACGAAACTAAGTTTAAATTAGCGTTTAAAGTCAAATAGACATTGTTGTCCATGTTTTTGGGGGCCATCAAATTTTTAAAATTTGTATATATTTTTAAGTTTTCCATACTTTTAGCAATATAAAAAATTTGTTTTCAATATATTTTGTTGCTTAACAAAATTTTTTTCTTTACAGTGTAAATTGTACATGTAAATAGAACTGACCAATTTTTAGGCATAATTGGGGTCATAATTTTGTAAGCAACTTTTAAATTACAAAAATAACCTCAGAAATATAGTATTTTCTAAAACCAGAGTTGCACCTGAAAAATCAATGACTTTACCTCGGTTGGAGTTAATGGCATCAAAAAATATAATATACAAAAAAAATGTGCAACTCCTATATAAAAAAGTATGGAAAAGTAGGCCATTATAATGAGCCTCTCCATTTAAATGACACCCTCCACTATAATGGCATGGTAGCCATCTTAATTCATCAAATTAAAATGGAGAGGAAGCCATTATAATAGCCATTTATTGATTTAATTTTACTCCATATATACTCACAAGTGTAATACTGTTTGGGCCGCTGGAGTTTTATCGTGTTGGTTTAATACTGTCCAACATGGTAAAACTCATGCGGCCCGGACAGTATAACACTTGTGAGTATGTATGAAGTGAAATTAAATCAATAAATGACTATTATAATGGATTCTTCTCCATTTTAATTCACCGAATTAATATGAACACTATGCCATTATAATGGAGGGTGCCAATTAAATGGTGAGGCCCATTATAATGGCCTACTTTTCCGTACTTTTTTATATAGGGTTGCACAATTTTTGGTATATTATATATTTTTGATGGCACTACTATAAAATGTACGTGCAATGAAATTTGTGCAGTCTGAACTCAACTTCTCATTGGAATCAAAGCACATATGGTCCGACTCAACTGTAGCCCTTGGATGGTTAAAAACCCCAAAATTTCTGTCGGTTTATGTAGAAAATCGCAAAACAAAAATTAATGAAGCTAAAGATTTAAAATTCCAACATGTTTCTGGAGTAGATAATCCAACAGATATTACTAGTCAAGGCTCATTGATCACCAATACCTGTTCAAGTCAACTAAGAACAAACACCTTTTGGTGGCATAGCCCATCTTGGCTAAAACAAAAAAGAGATAAGTGATCTCAAGTTAAAGACTTGGAATTAAACGAAGATGACAAAAATGAAATAAAAAAAGAAGAAAGAAAAATACTAGTAGTGTATTTGTCAACCGCAACAACAACTAAAAATCCTACAAAAAACTAATGGTCATTGAAAGGTTTCAAAGTTGTTTCGTTTCTTGAGAACAACTGTGTTTTTTCTTTGTTTTATATTTGTTGGTTACTGGTCAAAGAAAACCGATAGTGATGAGAAAAAGAACAAAATGTTTAACAAAACAAAATGCTTAATAATGAATGATATTAAAAAATCTGGAAACATACCAGCTGGGGAAATCAAAACTGCTTTGAATTATTGGGAAAAACAATTCAAAAAAACATTTTTATGAAGAAATAGAATCCATCAAAAACAATAAAGAACACCGCTTGCAAAAACAGCTTGACCTTTTCATTGATAAGTTTGGTATTTTAAAATGTAGAGGGCGATTACAAAATTCCAACCTGCCTGAAGCCACAAAATATCCCATATTGTTGCCAAGAGGGTCGCAATACACTGAACTTGTTGTCAAAAAGATTCACAATGAAATAAAACATGGTGGAGTATCCCATACTTTAGCCACGGTGCGTCAAGACTATTGGACAATAAAAGGTAGAAGCTTTGTAAAAGAGATTTTACATCAGTGCGTCATTTTGTAAAAAACTACAAGGAGGAACATTTTCTCTTTTAGTAATCTTCCAATAGAACGTGTAACAAATTCAGGTCTTTTTAAATATGACAGAATTGACTATCTAGGACCAATACATGTAAAACTGAAAATGTAATCTGAAAAAATTAAAGTTTGGATTTGTCTAATAACCTGCATGTGCATTTGTTCTTTGCATTTGGAAGTGTCAATGAATCTTTCTGGCCAAGAATTTTTGGATATATTTCAGAAATTCATTGCTAGAAGAGGAAAACCTGATGTCATTATTTCTGATAATGGAACTCAGTTCAAGCTGGCCAATAAAGCGATAAAACAAGCCTGGGGAAAAATCTTCTGAATTATCAATGGAATATTGTTCCATAAAAGAAATCAAATGGAGAATATTACTGAACAAGCGCCATGGAAAGGCGGGTTTTATGAACGGCTTGTGGGGTTAGTAAAAATGCCCACAAAATGCCTACAAAAATCTATTGGAAAACATCTTTTAACATTGGAAGAACTTACAACATTAACTATTGAAATCGAAGGTATATTGGATACTAGACCATTGACTTACATTTATTCTAATGAAGGAAGTGGAACTATATTACGACCAGTTATGGTGCTTCCTTAGGCACACCAGCTTTAAGTGATGGTAATGAAACTACTGACGACCCAGACTACATTACACAAATTATTAATACATCAGAACTTGTATTGGCAAGAAGGTCAAATAGCTTTAGACAATTTTTGGCAATTATTTAAATGTGAATATTTGTTAAGCCTTCATGAAAGGCCAACTGCACATAAACAACCTAAAACAAGAAACTCCAGTGATTTAAAAAATGAAGAAATAGTACTAGTAAAAGACAATTTACCACGTGGTGTGTGAAAAATGTGAAAAATTGAAAATCACACTGACAAAACAGCTCAAGTTTGAATGCCACATACGTTGAAGTTTTTACCCACTTACTTTAAAGTTTTTACCCACTACTTTAAAGTTATATACCCATTAACTAAGAAAATGGCGCACAACACCAGAAAGACTTCAGTGACATCTGATATTGAACAATTGAGATCAAAGGTATCAGACCTCGAGCTGGAACGGGAAGAACTTCTTGAAAGAATTAAAATTGTGGAAGAAGGTCAAAACAAAGCTTCAGTTCCAGCCATTGATGCTGACATGATTGCCAGTATCTGCTCCAAAGTCATCCAAGAATTATTACCATGGATGGAGTCAAGAATGAAAAAGGCTGAAATCCAGAGGGAGCATTCAACAGTGGCGGTTGTGGCTGGCCTAAACGAATCCACCAACCAACAGGAAGATCACGATAAAACTCACGCTTTGGTGGAGGAAGTAATTGACAACACTAGCGAATTAAACCAAACGGTTGTCGATTGCTTCCGGATAGGAAACAAAATCCCTGGAAAGCCAAGGCTCCTTAAAATAAAATTTGTCAACAACGCCACCCGGAACAAGTTTGTTCGTTCTAATGGCAAACTTCGCAAATCAGAACTTTTTAAAAACATATATCTAACTTACTTACTACTTACTTACTAGCACTTACTACACCAGTGTACAAAAAATGTGCAAAATGTCAAAAAGAAAACTATCGTCCAATCTCTCTTACATGTTTTTCTTGTAAAATAATGGAACAGATTGTAAAAGCTGAGCTTTCTATCTTTTTTGTAAATATATTATCTCACCTTCAGCATGGTTTTAAAGATAAAAGCTCAACAGTTACACAACTTCTTGATGTCTACAATGATTGGACTTTGGCTTTTCAAGGTAAAAAATCAGTTGATGTAGTTTACTTGGATTTTGCTAAAGCTTTTGATACTGTATCGCATCAAACGCTTTTGTTTAAATTAAATAAATATGGTATTTCTGGTAAGCTTCTAAAATGGATAGAAGCTTTTTTAACTAATAGAGAAATGAAAATAGTAATAAACAATACTTTTTCCCCTTCATACCCAGTTACAAGTTCAGTACCACAGGGTTCAGTTTTAGGACCGTTTCTCTTTCTTGTTTATGTAAATGATATTGTCAAATGTGTCCAAAATTCAGAAATTAGACTTTTTGCAGATGATGCAAAGGTTTATACTAGTTTTTCAGACTCAAATGATAATCAAATTAAATTACAAGATGATCTAAATAGAATTGCCCAATGGGCCCAAGATTGGCAGCTCAATCTATCCGAAAATAAATGTGAAGTACTACATTTAAATATTTGTAAAAATGTGCACAAAACGGATTATTACTTAAATAATAAGAAGCTACCTAAAACTAATATGGTAAAAGACTTAGGTGTGTTCATCACTAGTGACTTAAAGTTTTCAACACATTGTAAAAAAATAGCTAGTAAAGCTTTAAAAACAGTAAACTTAATTTTTAGATGTTTCAAATCTCAATCCATTAAAAACTATCTTATTGCTTATAAAAGTTTTGTTCATCCTACTGTTGAGTATGCAAGTGTTGTTTGGAACCCATATATGACTAAAGATAAATATATTGTAGAAAAAGTCCAACGCTATTTTACCAAACGAGTTTTTAAAGTTTGTAACTTAAAAGATACTGGATATATAAACAGACTAAAAACACTTAATCTAGAAACTTTGGAGAAAAGAAGAGAAAAGATGGATATGTTTGAAACATTTAAAATCTTAAACCAACTGGTAAACTTAAATCCTGAGAAATATTTTGTTCTTAACCCAAATTCAACCAGAGGACATTCAAAAAAACTCAAAAAAGAGCACTCAAGAGTCAATTGTAGAAAATACAGTTTTTTTAATAGAGTTATAAGTAAATGGAATTATCTAAATGAAGATCAAATTAGTTCCAAAACTCTGTACCAATTTAAAAAATATTTGATGAATTAACTAATGGAAATTTAAATGGCTAAATAAAGAGCTTTATTTTTTAAGGCCTTTAGTCATTTTTTTTCTAGTAAATCTAAATCAGCCAGGTCTTCTCTCAATTTTGTGATTTTTGGGGTTATTGTAACTCAACTGGGTTGCAATCGCATTTGTGTTTGTTTTGTCCTTCTTACTGTTTTCTTTATGTATTACTTGAATCTTGAATCTTGAATCTTGCCACATAAGAAGGTACTCTAAAGACCAATAAATCATTTGTTTCCTTTGGAAATTCCTGTGGAACACAACAATCTTATTGGTACAAAATATGTTAAATGCAGGAAACAAAAATCTCTTAATCTGCTTCAAATAGCAGTCATCATAAGCTTAGGGTTAAACTTATTCTGTTCACCAACTTTGGCTTTGCAAAAAAGAATGTCCTTCTAATATAAAATTAACACCAGTTGCAAGCCAATATTTTCTTTAGAAAGGTTTAGTAATAATGAACATAAACAGAAACCGTTATTGTTGGAGAGAAATTGAGTGCCCAAAAGGACAACATTTAAATAGCATGGGTAAATGCGGTACGCCTTGCAGCTGTTCTCATGGGCTCAAATTTGTTGTCAAAATTATGCACGGTATAACCGCAATCATCGAAACAACCCAAATCTAAATAACATTATAGAACAAAAAACACCTTTGGTACGTTCATTTGTCAAGGATCGTCAATGTAGTAATTTCATCAAATTAAACTGTTTGATCGAACAGCATACTTTGTAAACAACTTAAATATAATTTTTAGTAAATCACATAACAAATTTAATTGTTTTGGATTGGGCGAAATTACAGGAACTCCTCAGTATTGTGCTAAATATAAATGCAGTTCAAAAGGAACAAGATTATGTTTTTTCCAACATATTAAACTAGCATATTTTCTCACGTCTGATGAAGTAAAAATTCCCATAAAGGCTTGGGGAACCGTAGAAGCAACTTTCTATGGAAGAAAGACGGAGTTACAGCCAGAAACCTGCTTAACTTGTTCAACAGCCTGCATACAATGAGGTATAAAAATATTTTTAACCAAAGCAATTCATATGATTGAAGCTTTTATAGAACCTTACTGCTACAAAATCCGTTTTCCTAAAATTGAAGAATGAAAATTTTTTCCACGGGAAGTGCTTCTTGATCAACATAAAATTACAATAAAAATTTGGAGCCATGGTTTTTTGGAACAAGAATTCGTAACTTCTTGTGAACCTTTACCTTATTGGGAAACTATAACCTGTTATTTTTTGGACTCGAATTATGAATCCCCACTATACATCAAAAACAGTTTTACTTGTAGTTTTTGTTATGATTTATTTCTCTTCTGCTAGTTTATACTATATTGGAAAGTTGTTACACCTTTTTATAAGGTGTATTTACTACTGCTGCATAGAAATTATAAAATTGTTTCAAAATATTCGTCAATGACACAGAGATCAACGTTATCAAAGCAGGTTACACATTTTACCAACATTAGTGACAATAACATTTTTTCTGAAAATATCATAAAGCTGCTCTGAAGTGGATAATTTAACTGCAAAACAAAGAAATTGTGAATTCAGCTCAAATGGACAATTTAAATGTAATTATAATCAAGCAACAAGATTAACCATGGTACCTCAAGGTCAAAAAATTTGTCTTCTAATAAAAGAAGGAAATCAAGAACCACAAGGCACAATTTCAATTCAAACTGAGCATATTTCATTAATTTGTCAACTTACTACAGAATCTTATTCTAGATAGTTTACAATGAATGTTGCATCGCAAAAACGTTGCTGCCATTTAGGATCTTGAGTTAATAATAAATGCGGCGATGTACACAAACAAAGACACTTTGCTTGCAGATTAAAAAGATGCCAATAGTTACCCTGGTTATACAAAATGTAAAGAAATCTATTGATGTATTGCCTGTGGATGTTTTTTCCGCATTGCCGCTTTTTTATTCTATCAAACTTATGCAGTACCAAAAACAAAAACTGTTTATGAAGTAATTTCTTGTCCTGAATGGCTATATAAAATTAATGTTACAATAGAAATTAATGGGCAAGATGAACCAACTCAGATTTCAACCATTAGTCTGCATCCAGGAATAACAAAGCATTGGAAACAATTACAACTAACAGCTGTATCCCTATCAAAACCTGAATTTCCAGTATTGAAAAAATATTTTTTAACAAATGGAGTTGAAACAGCATTTATTGAAGCCACATCATCTAACCGATTAACTGGAACAGTAGGCCAATTACAGTGTAAAAATCACGACCATGCAAGAAACTTTAGTTGTACTATAGCAAAAGACAGTTGCATTTGTGATGGACAAGAAAATAGAATAAATTGTGATTGTGATCAGCAAGATCTGGAAAATAATGTCTGTACAAAAGACAGAATGTTGCCATAACCTCAATTGGAATTTCCATTTTTGGAAATGGAAAGAACATAATTGTAGAATACCAAGACTCTGCTGCATTTGAAATTCAAATTTCATTACATGGAATGAGATTTATCAGTAAAACTGAAAATAATAAATGCAAGTTAAGTCCAATTCGGCTAAATGAATGTTATAGCTGTTTAAGTGGAGCAAAATTTACTTACTCACGTGTAACAAATTTTGGAAATGCTACGGATCATGTTAATTATGACACTACATCTTTTTCAGTATTCCGTACAAGTACCAAGACTTCTACAACAGCAAGGAAAATTCTATTAAAACAAGCAAATATTAAAAAAGAGTGTCAACTTTCATGTCATGGATGAAGTTCTCAATTTGTCATAGAAGAAATATTACATTTTGTGGAAAAATCACAAATCAACAAAGTGACAAATATAATCACTGGAAACAAACATGTCGATAGTAATTTAATAAATTTTGAATTTTTTAAGGACATATTTGGTGCTCCAAATCTTATGTAGATTGTATATGTTATTATTGCGTAAAAAATCTGTTTAAAATTGCAGTAACTACAAATTATTTTTTAATCTTACTTAAAAAAATATTTAATAAATATTAATAATACATTTTAATTTTCTAAGCAATTTAGTAAAATGCAACTAACAATTACAGGTTAAGCTACCTAAACAAAATTCAAAATTATTGTGTAAAAACATATAATTAATTATATTTAAAAATTGGTTATTTTCTTTCTGAAATTTGGGTTGTGTATTAGAAATTATGATATATAATATATAAAAAGTATCAAACTAATTAATAAAACTTTAAGATTATAATCATGATAAGTATGTATTGTGGAAATACATTATATAAATACAATTGATTCTTTTTTTTGCAGTTGGGTGTGTAACGAAATGCATAATTTACATAATTATTTTTTTGTGTGTTATAAAACTGATTGGTTTTTTATCTTCTTGATTCTTTAAAGTTCAGTTTTTAACTTGGTATTTAGTTTGTTTTGACTATGTGTAAGCCTCAGAATTTATATAACGTTAAAGAAAGTGTTTCGTATTAGTCAGTTAGTTTTTTTATTGTATACCATCTAGTGTTATTTGATTTTATATTTTTCATTTTATTCTTCTTGTTTATTGCATAAATAAAATTTTTTTACAATTTGTAACAGCTTGCGTGTGAAACGGTTTTTACAAATTGTTACTGAAGCAGCACACGAAACAAATTGTTTAGACTTAAATTCTAGCTTGGGAAAATGGGAAAATAAATTCTAGCTGACATCGATATTTGCATTATTGTATCGACTATTAAAAAAAATCATTCAAAATTTTTAACGAAAGCGGTTTAATAATAAAAATCAAAACCCTATTTTAATAATTTTTTATCAAATTATCTTTTTTTTATAGCTGAAGCGGGCCAGCGATGGATATTCCATATTGCCGCCTAATACTCTATGTCAGCACTGTTGTTGATGTAGAATTTTAGTCAAAGACCCCACCCCTATCAAGGTATTTAAGGGATCAGATGTGAGTTTTACATTTTTGTATGAGAATAATATATAATAATAATATTGAAAAGGAAATAACCAAAAAAACAAAATTGTAAACTAAGGTAAACTAAATAATAATATGATAGTTAGATAGCATAAGAAGATCAAAGAAATAGAGGCAAAAGGACATAGATATAAGTATAAGTTGAGAGTAACATGATCTACCAAATCTAAAAGCACAATTTATTTTTCCTATCTCACATCTAGTCCCTAGGCCTACTTTTGGTCGGAATCAGGGGGGCCCCAAACTCCTTATATATGGGGAAATATGATGCGCGCCACTTTTTGTTTTCGCAATATCTTTTAAAGGCGTGCACAAAACCCCCACTGTATATATATAGAATTACTCAGAAAACAAAGGAGATTTTTTTTGTTATGTCACTTTTTCGATTTTTGGCCCGGTGCCCATTTCGCTCACATGCAAAGTCAAAATTTTGAGGGACGAAAAAATACCCCTTACGAATTGTGGTCTAGCACGTACCAGTTACGGAATTAAACAATGTTTTTGTAATAGGCGTATTCTACACACTCAGAGCAACCGATCGATGTGCATTACAACGCTGTGGCATACATTTGTCGCGCGCACGCGCGTCCCAAAATAGTGCGTGCGCAAAACGGTTGTTTTTATAGCATCAAAAAATGGGTATTTTCAAACCAATGCCGTATTCTACAGAAAACGGCTAGAAAAACGGTTGATACGGCAATCAAATTCTATTGAAAAGGCGCTTTTTTATATTAATAAGTTGCGCATGTGTAATAAAAAACTTATTGTACCTTCGTTCGAAAATTAAAAAAAATTGTTTCCAAAATAGCCAAATTCCATCGCATTGGAACTGTGCCAAAAAATAAAAATCGCCAAGCCAAAGGGGAGTAAAACTGTTTTTCGTGACTTTTCTCTTTCCAACGCCGTATCAACCGTCTTTCTACATGGAGTCGGCCAGCGGGAACTTTTTTTTGAAATTACCCATGTCAAAACGCACAAATTTGCAAAAATGCTTATTTTTAAAGGGGGTATAGCAGCAATGAAACTACACGTACCAAAACGAAATAGACCTAGTTTTAACAAAAAATGATTGAATTTACCAAATATGACTGCAAATTACATATTATTGGTGTTTACGAGCTGTTTTTACAACCTGATGTGTTACCTTTTTTTTCATTTTAGTTCATTTCACCACTTTGTGGATAAAGTTACGTGATACTTGCAGACGCGCTATCATGCTTGAAATAGCCCAAATTTAGGGCAAACTGTTTGTTTGTCTTAAAACCAACAGTTAACTATTAACTATTAATTAATTATCAGTTAATTATTAACTAAAATGAGCATCGCCTAACCAGTTTATGTATAGGCTAAGGTTTGCAAGGTTTTGTTTTTTAACCCACGTCTCCATATAACATCATGGATATAATGTTGCTCAGAATTAGTCAGATTTATAACAACATCCCGTGATTTGTTAAAAAAGTGTAGTTTTTTGGTCTGCCTGACACATCACTCAAGAATATTTGACAGAGAAGGATTTACAAACTACAAATTATTTTGCATATGAGGTGACAAGTATAAGGTCAATTATCCTTGTAAAACAGAATATAACACTCCACACACTATCGAGATATACCCCCTTTTTGTTATTAGGCAGTCGCGACCATACGCATCGTAATATAACAGAATTTCAGAGGTGTAAAAATGACTTTTAATTAACTATTGTGAACGTCTGGACTTCAGTGGACTTGCTAATGAACGAAAAACTTTGTTTTGAGAGTATTCCTCAGATGTGCTGCGCCGCTAATAAAACATTACCGCCAGCAAATATTTATTACCCTGGGACTTAATATTTGGACATAGAATTCAAATATGATTTTTTTTGTGAAAATGAAGCTTTTGTTAAATTTATCGTTAAACAAAAAATTGCTACTCCGGTCATCAATTTTTAATCAATCAATTTTTAATCAATAATAACAATAATCAGTAATAAAAAACCCAGCAAAATCTGCATTTTCATAAAAACTTAGTAGAATATCTGAATTCCTAATCTGAAAAGCTACTTCTATACTTGAATTTTCAACCGTATGCGTTTTCCTTTTACTATTGATCATTGCGGGACTATGAATTATGAATTTGAAGGATTTCCCAATCTCGTTTTGATGAAACCTATATCGACAACTTAAAATTTAAATTAAAACTGAACTGTTTTATTAACTGGGACAGAAACGACAAATTTCTACAAAATTTTGGTAAATGTATTTGGATGAAGTTATATTGAAAATTTATTTCCACAACTACGTTCTCAGAAACGACAGGAATTGTAAACGCAATGTGTTAATTTGTGGCTTTTTTCTAGCATACATAGTACAGAGGGTCTAAATAAATCTGTGTGCGGTATAACTTCTGTTTTGGTCGTGTGTTCTGTTGAGATACTAGTTGATTAGTTTATTTGCGAACACTTTGATGTGCGGACGGTTTTTATGTATTAAAATAAGATATAGTCAAACTTGCCGAATTTTGCAAAGCACCCACAGGAATAACCGTGAAGTCAAAATCAAGCGTTAGATCAATAAATGTCAGACCTATAAACATCTTTCGCTTTGGAAAAATTTCGTTAATACAAAAGTTTAGGGAATGGTTGTTTTGTTGGAATCAATCCGATAATCTTATTGATCTTATCTATGTAATACCTAATTTACAGGGAAATGGTAGAGCCTTGTTGTAGCCTGAAAACACCAAAGATAAGATTTGAGGTTTTTAATTCAATTATAAACATTTTCTGACATTTTTTTGCTTTTAAACACTATGCCCATATAATGCTATGAAACTTCCAATAAATTTTTACCATTACTTAGTATAGGAATAGTTTCAGATGATTGTAAATTGTAGTGCGCGTTGTAAATTAAATTGTAATGTAATTTCTTAAAAGTGCCCCTTTAAAAAATGTACATAAAACATAAAGTTTGCTAAATTCACTTCTTGCACAATGTGTTATTTGTAAATCAAGCATAAACAGTACATGGCTATATCACATAAAGATTAAAAAACATAGAAGAATTTTAATGTGACATTCCCTAAAAATCACGGTTTTCGCGACAGAAAATTACCACAAATGGGGGTGTACATTTTTAGGCACTCTAAGTTTCACGAATAAACCTCAATTTGGTGTGGAGTGTCATATTCTTTTGTTAATTTCGCAAATCTGAGAAACACTAGCACAAGGAGACTCACGAAGTACAATTGATCTTATACTTGTCATCTCATATGCAAAATAATTTGTAGTTTGTAAAGTGATGTGTCAGGCTGACCAAAAAACTACACTTTTTTATCAAATCATGGGATGTTGTTATAAATTTGATTATTTCTGAGCAACATTATGTCCACGATGTTATATGGTGACGTGGGTTAAAAACACAAAATCTTGCAAACCTTAGCCTATACATAAACTGGTTAGGCGATGCTCATTTTGGTTATTTCTGTTGGTTTTTGAGACAACCAAATAGTTTGCCCTAAATTTGGGCTGTTTCAAGCATGATAGCGCTTCTGTACATATCACAGTAACTTTATTCACAAAATAGTGAAATGGACAAAAATGAAAAAAAAAAGGTTACACATCAGGTTGTAAAAACAGCTTGTAAACACCAATAATATGTAAGTTGCAGTCATATTTGGTAAATTCAATCATTTTTTGTTATTTCTAGGCCTATTTCGTTTTGGTACGTGTAGTTTCATTGCTGCTATACCCCTTTAAAAATAGGTACTTTTGCAAATTTGTTCGTTTTGACATGGGTAATTTCAAAAAAAGTTCCCGCTGGCCGACGCATCCTAGAAGGACGGTTGATACGGCTTTGGAAAAAGAAAAGTCACAAAAACCAGTTTTACCCCCCTTTGGCTTGGCGATTTTTATTTTTTGGCACAGTTCCAATGCGATACATTTTGGCTATTTTGAAAACCATTTTTTTTTTAATTTTCGAATGAAGGTACAATAAGTTTTTTATTATACATGCGCAATCTATTAATATCAGAAAAAACGCGCCTTTTCAATAGAATTTGATGGCCGTATCAATCATTTTTCTAGCCATTTTCTGTAGAATACGGCATTGATTTGAAAATACCAATATTTTTGATGCTATAAAAACAATCGTTTTGCGCACGCATTATTTCAGGACGCGCGTGCGCGCGACAAATGTATGCTGCAGCGTTGTATTGCACATCGATCGATTGCTCTGAGTGTGTAGAACACGTTTATTACAAAAACATTGTTTAATTCTGTAACTGGCACGTGCTAGACCACGATTCGTAAGGGATATTTTTTGGTCCCTAAAAATTTTGACTTTGCATATGTGCAAAATTGGCACCGGGTCAAAAATCGAAAAAGTGGCATAACAGAAAAAATTTCCTAAGTTTTCTAAGTAATTCTATATATATAATATGGGGGTTTTGTGCACGCCCTCAAAAGATATTGCGAAAACAAAAAGTGGCGCGCATCATATTTCCCCATATATAAGGAGTTTGGGGCCCCCTGATAAAAAGTAAATACTTACGACCACTTTAAGTAGATTCTATTTAACTTAAGTAACTATGGTGCAACCGGGCCTAAGTATATGGTATGTACATTCTTACGACGCCCAACAGATCAAACCCTATAGGGAAATAAAACACTCTTTGGGTTTCAAATCAGTGTAAAAACTTACCATACACCAACTTTAGGGTAAATTACAACAATCGCCTGGTGTATTGCCTGAACGGAAATATAATATATAAACACACTTTTCTAAAAGAAAGTGTGCATAATATTTCAGGAGAGCTAAGAAGGTTCGAAATTGTCCAGTGTAACTCTGAATAGTTAAAAATAAAAAGAATAAGGTCCGCTCTAACAGATTCCAACTTTCTGATTTGTTATTATGTTTAACGGTTGTCTCTCAAAAAAATTTTTTGAAGGTCTTTTGTTTCTATTTATAATTTTAATTATTTACCGCAATGACTTCTAAACAAGCTCCCAAATACTTTTTTTGATTTGATTTTTATTCGAACAATTCAACTATATTTATGTCTTTGTGTATGGTATGTATGTATGTGATTGATTAATAGTGTGAACTATAACCACTCAAATTTTTTTCATTGATTCTTCTAATAATTTCGTGTATGTAATTATAAATATTGTAGAACCCAACAGGATTTATTTCATTGAAAGCAAAGAATTCCGCAAAGATAGCACATTCAAAGATAGGGTACGTACCCCTCGTACTATTTTGTTAATGTGTCTGTACACCCTGACAAAAGCTTTCCTGAATATGCCTTAAAATCTACTCGGCTCTGTAAAGACAATTTACAATTCTGTGCTAATATAAAATATTTTTTAATTTTCTTATGCTAATTTTTTATATTGCCTGAATTAAATATGAATTAAATATATGTTTTTTTATTTTCAAAAAAAATATTATTTTGATTTTGCGTGGTTAGATTCACTAAAAACACCTAAACCGTCTTAGAAAAGAATATAAAATAAATTTTTAGAAAACTTAAAAGGATGTAGTGTTGTTGAAGCCTAAAAACTTCGAACCTATCTGTTAGGGCTAAAGCTTATACTTTAATCAAACTAGTTTAAAAGCCTATAATTAAGTTTAAAAAGTATTAAAATCTTAAATTTTAAACTTTGATAGGTCTATAATTGCTCGGCTTCAAGTTCCTCGGTTTTATCAACCCCATAATTCTAAATATTTTTCAGAGTTGAAGCTTTTTTTTCATTTTATGATTTCTCAAAATATTTCCATAGCTTTAAAAAATAGATAGATTGTAAAAAAATTTTCCAAATTTAAGCATTCCTAGTGTTAAAATCAATTGGTCTTGAGAAAATTTTTAAGGCTGTAAAAATTAAATATTTAAACCAAATAAATTGATCCGAATTAAATGTTACATAAATGTAAATCTGCACTCAAATTGATAGTATTTATTTTGAAATCAATTTTTAATTAAATTAAGTTTATTTTCTTAACAGTAATAGTTTTAGATTCTGATTCGCGCATCTCTAATACATCTCATATTCATACATCTCCAATATTATTATCGGGAGCATCGCAGCTCAGAACTTTACAAGACACATCACATATTATACTAATTTATTTAATAATTTAAAAATTAATGAAAAGTATTTTTTGTCTGTATATAAGCCGGTGGCATTCTTTTTTGCAAGGAGTTAACACAAAGCCCGAACGTAATCGTAATATGTATGTATAACAAACTATCGTCTGTTTAACAACACGAAAAATATTATGGCCTTTACTTTTAAACAAACCCAAATTTATATATAAGTAAACTATGCGGAGCCCTAAATCTCACCCAATTCATTTCAAATCCACTCTTGCCGCATTTTGAAAAAAATACTACCCCCAGTTTTTAACGAAAATTTTTATAATAGAAAAAAAAACGTGATACGTCTATCAGATTTTTGTATGCACGTGAAAAAGGAAACTTTTCCACACTATCCTATGAATATTTTGTGAAGTTTGAAACTTTTCGTTGTATTTGGATTTTTAATATTAATTATTTCATTCACTATTTCGAAATTAAAATCTTACAATTTAGCATCGTTGGTTTTTTGAGATATTTACATCAATGTTAAAAAGCTTTAATAGTTGCGTTATTACGCGAAATCTCTTATGTAAAAAATCGGGATTTTTTATTCCTAACTTGGTGATGATAGCTCTCGACGTTGCGTCCGGAAGATTAAAGACAGGTAGGATGCAGCAAAATCTACATCAGAGGCAGATAAGAGCATGATGCAGGCAGATAGGAGGCAGCAAAAGGTCCTCGAGGCAAGAAGGAGGCAGAATGAAAAAAAAAGAATGGAGGCAGTCAAAACTGTTTCCACGATGGTCAAAACCCTCCCATTTAAACGGAATTTCTTTAGTGTTAAATATCTTCATATAGTTGTTACGTCATAGAATCACTTTTAGCCCATTAGCGCTTAGAAAAAATAGAGATTTCTTATTAATCGGAGATCAATTTTTCTCAAGCTCTAATTGGCCAAAACAGCTCCTAGCACAACCATTCCCACAGAGCATAATATATATGACGTGATCACGATACTATGTATATGACATTTTGAGGGTCTTTAAAATCCTGACGTGTCGGGGGCAGGTGCTACAGTCTCATATGTTAAAGCATATAAATGTTAAGAGGCAGGCATAAGGCCGCTAAAATTGCCTTAGATACAGGTGAGAGGCAGCAATTATTTTGATGGATAGACAGGTAGAAAGCGAATAGAAACCTGCCTTCCCACCAGCGGCACACCGTCCTTATCTCGTAAAGAAAGCTTTTTGAAAAGACCAAGAGCTTTAAATTAATACTTTCTCGGATCGCCAAAAAAATCCTAATTGCCGGGGAACTGCCTGAAATAGAAGAATTTGGTTTTCCGAGCTCCCTTAACACTAATCTAACAAATAGAAATTAAAAACAAAATTAAAAAATATTTACTTGCAACCACCATGTTTGTTTTTCAAAAAATCAACTTTATTAACAGAAATACCGAACTTTTCTTAAACAAAATATATATAGAAAATTAAAAAAACATTAACGAATAAAATTTATTGCAAAAAATAGGTATAGATAGGGCTAATTTCTATTGATCCAACTTTCTTCCTTAACTCATAAGTAAGCTTACTGATACAACTGCGCAACATCTTCGTGGTATTGCATTCGTTATTACCGCGAACAGTGAAAATGCAAAGTGAAATAAAAATTGTAAGAAGTTGCATCGTTTTATCAAAAATATGTAAGTGTTATGTATTTTTAGTGTCATCAGGAGGTTTTTTTATTCACGCGTGGTTCGACTGCAACAGGATAAGTCGGTTCATGAGAATAAGAAAGCCTATAATTTTGATTCTAAACAGTGAATTATTTTTTTGCTGTAATATACCCAGTCAATAAATTTCTGTAAAGTTATAAATGTTATGCTGAGTATAACATCGCCTACTAAATAAAAATTACTCTTGTGCGGCGGCTTACCTACAAATAATATAATCTAATGAATTTTTTTTGATTAGAAACCTGAAAATAATTAATCGGCTCTTTACGTATATTTTTTTGCTAAACATCTTAATTAGTCTTCGAATTAACATCATTCATAAAACGATTGTTATTTCAGTCGCCTTTTACCATTCTTCCCATAAGTAAAATGGCTCCGCTGCTATTATCTCGAAGAAAAAATAAAAATGGTTTATTCAGTTTAATTGGAAGACTGCGACCTTCTTCCGGTCTTTCCAATTGGTAGGATACTCTCTGCAATGGTCCGATACCAGTTTCTGTAATCTGAAAAATTTAAAAATGAGGCTATTCTAACATACCTTTATGGCTGGTACACGGAAGTGAAAAGTGACAAACGACGAGGCATTCCGCACCCGTTTACATCACTGGCCGTTGCAGTGTGAGTGCGTTGACACCTGTCACTTGCCACTTATCATTCCAGTGTGAAACAGGCCTTACTGTTGCCTTACCGCGTTCTAAACGCAGGTAAAAAACTCATTTTACCATGGTGTGGACACAAAACTTAGCATCAAGCAAGGCTAAATGGCTTCTCACAGAAGTTTAAGACGAGTTTTTTCCAGTTCAAAAGTGAGAAAAGTTAAAACTAATATTATTAAGGCATATGCAGTTAATTTTGTTTAACTCAAAAAATTATATGTCAGTCGACTTAAAAGTATGGTTGGCATTAAATAGTAAGACTGTCTCATAAAAATTTACCAGTCGGTCTCTTTATTTTTTTTTCACCCTCCCTCTCTCTGCTTCCTATCTCCCTGCTGGTTTACGTAGACTTAACTGGCTTCTATTTGCCTTTAATATGCCTATAATTTAATATTTTAGGAGTCATCTAAATTTACCTGCCCCTACCCTGCCCCCTACTTAAGCCCGAGACAGTTTTTACAGCCTTCTTCTACCTTACTCTTAATCTGTATATGCTTCAACATAACAGGAAGGGCAACTTGTCGCTTATCTGCCTCCACCTTGCCTCCTAGTTGCTTCCGGGGCAGTTTTATCTGCCTTCTACCTGCCTCCGAGTCAGTTTTATCTTCTTCTTATCTGCTTTTACCCTATTTTCCCTACCCTATTTTTACCAATATTTCACCAGTTATAATTGTTTCTTGGGAACCAAGGATTAATTGCAAAGTGTTTTTGCGCTTTTTATTTTTTAATGAAAAATTTTTTTGAGTTTTTTAAATTTTATGTTCAGGACCAAAAGAAGTGTTCCTAAATTTTAAAGTTTTTCTGTGTTTTTTCCCTTATTTTAGTTTTTTTTTGAAGAATCAGGTGTAACGTTCAGAAATATGAGGCCGAATAAATCGAGTTTTTGAAAGAAAGATTGCGAAACAATTTGCTGTTTTTAGCTTTTTTGGCTGAAAAATGAGCGATACAGGACTTGAACCTGTAATCTCCAGCCTCAGTACCTCATTGACTGACGTGCTGCGTTACACCATCGCTCGATAGTGTTACATTACAACTCGTATTTATAAGACGTCATATTTCTGAAACATTAACACAGCGGGAGTTGTGACACCTTCCCACCAAGATTGAAGTGCGCAGCCTTCCAATCTGACAACCATATAAGGTGCGAGCCACACGTCCACCATTAGTCCACGCCCTGCTCCTTGGAGCTAACCCTAGTTTAAACCTGCCGGTCACGGCAATACGGGCAAGGGCACATATGTGGTGTACCAATGAACGTGTATCGCTTACCAAATGTAACGTCCAGAAATATGAGGCCGAATAAATCGAGTTTTTGAAAGAAAAAATGCGAAACAGCTGTTTTTCGCTTTATGGCTGAAAAATGAGCGATACAGGACTTGAACTTGTAATCTCCAGCCTCAGTACCTTATTGACTGACGTACTGCATTAAACCATCGCTCGACAGTGTTACATTACAACTCGTATTTATAAGACGTCATATTTCTGAAACATTAACACAGCGGGAGTTGTGACACAGGATAAGGAATAAAATCAACAGAATAATTTATTGATTTTTGGATTTTTGTGAGTGTAGTTTTGTTGAGGAAAATGGGTTTATATATTTTAGTAAAACCGCATAATTGTATTAAAATTGAAACTTAAACACAAGCCATAAAAAAAACTTTCTAAAAAAAGTTTAAAAAGTTTTAATTATGTAAGCAAATTTTAGGTGCGCATGATTTCCATCAACACTAAAATTTAGTAAACTTGTAAAAATTTAAAAAATTAAACCTGCATAGAAGATTGATGATAAATTTCAGTGAAAAGAGGATTTCGAATACCAGTATTATTTTTAATCATCGGTTTCAAATCGGCGTCACGTGAGAAAATTTTTTGAATTCCCAGTTTCTTCAAGGCATCCTTAAGCTTCAACGTTTTTTCGAACTATTAAACAATAAAAAAATAAGTGATCTAACAATGATTTACAAATTATATATAACTAAAACCAAAATTTAAAACTCAATAATAGTTTGAAAAAGAGTCCAATTAAAACAATACAAAACAACTTTGTATTCATTTTTCTAAAAAATGTATGAATTGGTTTTAGAACAATTTTTTAAGTACAAAATCGCATTATGAAATTAAAAAGACAATAAATGATGAATATTATACTACAAAATATAAATGTAAATTAAAAGTTTGTTTAAAATTATTTTCTGAAATTTTCTTAAATTTTAAAAATATCTTTCTCTATTTAATTAACCTTTTGGAATTATGATTGTTGCTCACACGCGAAGTGTTTGTCACGTCTAAGGTTTTATCATTGAATTATATCTGGCTAACCTTATAAGTGTGTACAGAATACAAACTTATATTATAATTGTGCGGTTATGCGGTTTGTTTTTTAAACACACAAATTAGAACTCTTAAGTTTTTTTAATTTCTTCCTGTCACAAAATATATAATTAATTAATCAAATTTAACCCTTTAAAAATTGCAATCTTGCTCTAAATTGAGTAATTTGATAAATAATTGTGAAAGTATTGTAAATAATGTTTAATAAAAAACCATTTTTTCTGAAAGTTTTAAAGGATATTATTGTTAAATAGTCGATTCAATATTGCAAATCATCGAGGTCAGTCAGCTAGGTTTAATTTGCCTATTTTGCTTAATGGCTCCCAGAAATCCGATGGCATGAAAAGTTTAACATTTCACCGCACCAGCGCGTTTTTAATCCGCGTGTCAGACAGTTTTTTTTATCCCAAATAATTCCATAGAGCATTTATTAAACCACAAAACCAATCCCAAAAATCCTTAACTATTAAAAATAGCTGTAAATTTAAAGTTTATAAACTTTTATTAACGTATAATTAATGTATAATTTATTTATAATTTATTAATTTATAGTAATATATAAAATTAACTTACTCTGAATTTTGGTAATTCAAGATTAACAAATCGAGTAAGCGGTCTGGTACTCATTTGATGAACTTTTTGCCATGTTAGTCCCTAAAAACACTTAATATACAAAACAGTACCAAATACGACGTTTTTTTATTTTTGGAAAAACAACCCTAAACCTAAACCAAAAAGAAACAAAAAAAAACATTATTGAAAAAGTGCAAAAAGCTTTACTCGATGCCTTTACACAGATTTTGGTATCTTCACGTTTTTGGTTTCAGATCATGACGTAAATATTGAAACATTAAAAGGTTTAAAAAAGAAACTTTCAAATATCTAGTTTGCCAATCCCCATATGAAAAATTTGTTTATAGCTATTTAAATTAAATGTCCTATGGTTGAATTATATCTGGCTGACGCTGAAAATGAGAATGCAGACATGAAGGGACCAATTAAAATTGTGCGGTAATGACGTTTCTTTTTTAAAAAACCAATAAGAACGCAGAATTTTTTTTAATTCCACCTTTTCACAAAAAATACAAAAATTAACCAAATTTAGCCCTTAAAAAATTGCATTTAGGTTACAAATTAGGTAATTTAATAAATAATTATTAAAACACAGGTTTCAATCTTTGTTATTAATCCGCTTTAGTGAAAAATTTTGAATGTTTTTGTGGTTAAATAGTCGATTCAATACTGAAAATCTGGTGGTCAGCTAGATTTTTTTTGCCTATAAATAAAAACGTGCGCGTTAATTCAGCAATTTTGTTTCTTTTTTGTATTATTTTTTTAACGTTTTTCTGTGATTTTAAATGATAACCGCTATCTATTGTAATCTTTAAAATAATGATTTTTTCTTTTGTACTATTTTTTAACGAGGTTTTTTCAATTCGACAACTTAGAACTTAAACAGAAATTTAAGAAGTAGAAAAACTTCTAAAAGTTTTGACCTAAAAATAAATGAAAATCAAGGACTCCTTTGAATAGTTTTAAACTAGTCTTTGGACAAGTTGAACGAAGTGTAAGTCAAGCTCACTGCGCTTCCAATGATATTCACTTCACAAAACAATTCGTTTTCGCTACCATAAAATAAAACATTTATGTCGGTCAATAAATTTTTGTGTGTTTTTCAATTTCACTACAGAAATAAAATTGCAAACGCACTTTTTTGTTTAATCCATTTTCTATATTTTACACAAATTAACATCTGACAATTCGCTTCCAGAATTTTTCACAGTCGTGAAATATAAAATAAAACATATTTATTTTATGGTTTCGTTTATTTATTACCGTACCAGAATTGTCTGGCCTGGCTATGTACAGTGTTCTCTCGTTAACTCTTTTTCTTTTTCTCTTATAACTCGCCAGGTAGGCTATTTTTAGCACTTTTTCTATTTTATTTAAGGTAGAACACCACAGTTATGACGATTTTTACTAAAAGTTAGATATCAACTTATTAATTTTTGTCTGACAAAAGTATAGTGCGATCGAAAGCTCAGATTATGATGTATAGTATTACAACTATTACAACGGTAATATTTAATAATATGATGAAACTATTACAACGGTAATAGTTTCATCGTTTACCGAATGTTCTATTTGGAAATATATTTTGATGAATTCAAAGCCAAAAAACAGTTTTTGACCATTTAAAAAATTTATTTCGCTCAGTTTTTCCTGCAATTTTATAAAAAATTAACGAAAAATAGAGGGCAACGTATAATGTGTACAATTTATATGTTTCAGTAATGTAAAATAACAAAAAACTTCAAATATTGTTTATTCAATTTCTACATTAAAAGTGTCAAAGTTTTAAGGGTTTTAATATGCTATATGTGCAAATTTTGCTTTAAAATACACTTCAAAAAATACACGTATAGTTGTGACCAAACCTAAATAAAATCTGGTGATAAAAAAACATAGTTTAAGTCAAATTTAAATCCATATATTTATTTCATACATAAAAAAACAGAAGAACTATGATAACAAACAAAACAAAATAAAACAAATTCAGACAAATATGTGAAAGATTCTATTTTTATATTATTTTTTTATAGAAAAAAACTAGTATATTCGACTTACTGTGTCTAAACTTTAAAGTTTCCTGAAAATATTTAGGTATAATTTTGCTCCATAAAATTTATCCAGCGTTAAAAACATTAAGTTTTTTCGTAATCTAAATTTTTTAAATCTTAATGAATATCCGCTGGTATTGCGTAGAGCTGGAATTTTCCTAGTATATTTCATATTTTCCTTGAAACAATGTGAAACGTACGACGAACGCAGACCTACCTACAAACTATTCTTTGGACTGCGGAGCATAACAGCATTTCTTAGTTCCACGACACACTTTTTTTAATTTTATAAGATTCAAGGATTAGTGTTTTAATTTATTGAAAGCTTTAAAGTTAATTCAAATAGTGACTTGTTTATAAATGTATTCTTACAAAATTGTATAGAAAATAATGTAAACTTGTAAATAACAATAGGACAACACGATAAGTTTATAATCATTTCAAACTTATTTTCTTAAAAAAATTAAGTGTAAGATATTTTGTTCCTTTGCAACAAAGTTTTATTAAGCTTTTAATTATTTTTTTTTTGTAGCCCAAATTAAAAATGAAACGAACAATTTAGTTTTTGTGGCCAGGATAAAACTAAAAACTTTAACAAGATAATGATATTCAGAAAAATTTAGTCACAGTCGCACCTATATCTAAAGTTATATTAAAAATGTGATATTTTAACGAATCGGTTTAGGAAATTTAGTGCCAGTTACTTTTGAAAAGGAAGAATGTTTTGTATTTGTTATGGGCTGATCGGGGTTTATTTAATTTTAATAACTGTCGCTGACATCGGAAAATTTCTCAGCGAACACATAGGTTAGCTTATTGTTCAGTACACTGAGTTTAGAAAAAAATTCAGAAAGCGAGTGCTACACAGAAAAAGCACAAGAAGGTAAAAAAAAGTTTTTTAATACTTAATAAATCTCTTTATGATTTTTCTATATGTAACGGGCGCACAAGGGTCAAGCC
>JASAMX010012926.1:0-13021 GCA_030248175.1 Microlaimidae sp. YZB2_3
GAATTATAAAATTGACCAATTGGGTTCTTATTTAAATACTGGGCTATAAAAAACCCCTAATTATTATTTTTTGGTGGTTAAAAGGTAATTTGGAGCTATTCTGAAAATGAGCCCCCCAAAAGAGGTAACCCCTCCCTCTTGGAGTTATGTATTAAAAAAATGGAAAAATGGAGTTCATATTTAAAATCCGGACCATAAAAAAACCTTTTCATTCTGTGTGGTTAGTTAAAAAAGGATTTTTGGCTATTTAAAAAGTGAGCCCCCCCTTAAATGGAGTAACCCCCCCCCCTCTTTGGAGTTCTGGATAATATAACTGACAAATGGAGTTCATGTTTAAAACCAGGGCCATAGAAAAACCCTATTCATTTTGTGGTTGGTTAAATGGAGAATTACAGCTATTTATAAAGTAACCCCCCCCCCACCCAAATGAGGTAACCCCCTATTGGAGTCTTGGATTACAAAATTGACAAATCGGGTTCATATTCAAAATCAGGGCCATAAAAAACCCATGTTCACTTTTTTGTGGTTGGTTAAAAAGGGAATTATAGCTATTTAGAAAGTGAGCCCGTCCCCCCCCCAACAAAATGGGGTAACCTCTCCCCCTTTTAATTTGTAGGTTATATAATCGACAAAAAGAGTTCATATTCAAAATCAGGGTCATAAAAAACCTCTGTTCTTTTTTGTGGTTGGTAAAAAAGAGACTTGCGGCTATTTGATGTTTTTTAACTGTATGGCTGGTATGGTGTTTTTTAAAAATACACTAGCTGGTAGTGTTGTGTGAATTATGCTCCCTCACGCGCTAAAAAGTTCGCGCGCTGAAAATTGGAAACTGCCATTTAATTTATAGTGATAACCGTGCTATAGTCTATAGTATAGGCTATGCAATAGGCTATAGTCTGCCTATAACTACTTTTTGAAAAAGGAGATCTTTGTAAAGAAAAACAACTCGGTTTTGATTTTATTTTTTTGTATAATAAAAAAAGATTAACAATTTTTTGTATTTTAAAAACATTGTTTAATGTAAGCATAATATTATTTAATTACATATAACTGCGTTAACGCCTAGTTTATAAATGGCTGCTAGGGTAGTGCATTTAATGTAAGCATAATATTATTTAATTACATATAACTGCGTTAACGCCTAGTTTATAAATGGCTGCTAGGGTAGTGCATTTAATTTCAAAACTTTTCTAAATTGGGCATTTTTGATTTTGGACTATATCTTTGGTAATCCTTGACAGAATACGACGTTTGATAGCTCAAATAAGAGCTAATTATATGTAGATGACTGTCGTGAGCTTTTTATTTGTTATGTTCTGACGTTTTCATGTGAAATTGTGTGATTTATAAAAAATAAAATTGTTACTCGTTTTTAGAACATGGGCATTTCATGATTATGCAATAAATTGGTTTAAAAATTAAACTGTCCTGGTAAAATTTAGTTTATTTTCCAAATTTTTAGTCCCCGTGGTTCTACGTTGCGTCTGTGATGAGCAATCGTTATAAAATAAAATAGTGTAATTTCGGCACACATATTGCTGTAGGTAAAAACGGATTGAATTAAGTGGTCGGGTGTTAAATTGTAGTTGTAAATAGTTAAAAGACAACGTTGAAATGTGTAGGGGTCACAGCACTGCATTTAAACTTGATTAAGGGAGCTTTTTTAAAAGTGCCAAAATTAAATGCACTTTTTTCCCAAATTTTGCTCATTTTGATACCATTTGGCATTTTAGCTTTAACTTTTTACCAGTTACACGTTGAACAACAAGTAGAAGCTTAAATTAAAGAAACTGTCTGGAGATAATGATAGGCTTTAAAATTTTTAAAAATAATGATTTTTTGACTGAGAAACAATCGATTTTTTGTAAAGTGCCAAAATTAAATATACACATTTAATTTCGGCAATTTTCCATTTTTTTAAAAACTGATTTAATTAAGTAAAACACCTACTTTCGTACAGTGAAACTTTTGTGACGCAACATAGTAATGTGAAAGTATCAAAATGAAAATGAAAACAAACATGAAAATCGGGCCATACAGTGTATTTTTTTTTTGTTTTTTTGTGGTTCGGTTGTTTTTTTTTTTTTTTTTTTTTTATTTAATAATAAGATATTCTTTTAACATATTATTTTATACAGCATTAACTTTTAAATAATATATAATAAATAAATATAAAATTTAATATTAAACTTAATCATAAACATTTTAAATTACTTATTTTTACATTTTACCATTATATTTACTACATACACATACAACATTATATTTACTACATACACATAAAATTTATAAAAACATTCTATACTTTTATACACTTTTTAATTTTTAAATCATATAATTATTTTATTTTATTTTTTATTTTATTTTAATTTATAATAATAATTTTTTTTTTATTATATATTTCTTTAATAATTATAATCACAAATATATTATAACATTTTATTTTTAATTATTTATTATTTAATTATAAATATTTATAATTTATATTCAAAATAATTTATAATCAACTTAAAATATAATAAACTAATTATAATATACAATAACTTATCTTCAAATAATTTTTAATAATATACAAAAAAAAAATCTTTTTACATAGTTTTTTACCCCTAGAATATAAAAATTTAAATTTTTATAAAATAAACAAATATATATATTTTCAAAACATACAAACAAATAAATATACTTATACATAAATTTTTAAATAAAACCATACAATATTTATTTTCTTACAAATAATAATATAATATATAAAATTTTATAATTATTTTTTCAAATAATATTATAATATCACACACTAAACATATAATCATATATATACATTATTTAATACTATATTATTACAATATTTTATATTTTTTATTTTCTAAAAATTTTATATTTCACACATACCACACAACTTATTCAATAAACTATTACAAATTTTTTTTATATTTTATTATAATCTTATATATTATCATTAAAAAAAAAAAAAAAAAAAAATCACAAATAAAAATATACTATTTCTCTTATTTTTTTTCATAATATTTTAATTCATAAAATTTTAAATTTTTATATATTTTTAATTTTATTTAATTATAAAAATCAACTATTATAATATTACATATACATATTAATATAAATATATTATACATCATTAAATTTTTTATAACAAAACACACATATAATATATAATTTATAACTAATTTAATTTATATAAAAATTACATATTATATATATTTACATTACAATTACACATAATAACATTACAATTTTTAAAATCTCATACACAAAACAAAATAATTTATTTAATATCAATTTTAAATACTAATTTTCTTATATAAAAACAAATATTTTTTTTATTCTAAAACATATTAAACCAAATTTTATCAACAAAAAACACATATTCATCACATATTTTTTCAAATATAATTAATATATATATTTTAAAAACACATACAATATATTAAAATAAAACAATATTATATCTATAAACTTTTTTTCTAAAAATATAATTTATAAAACAAATAAATAATTAAACTATAATTTTTATTTACTTTATTATAAAAAAACAAAAAAAAAACATATAACCATCTTATTCATTTCCTTTCTTAATTTTCTTATATATAAATATTATAATCAACCATATCATATATTCAATTAATTTATTCTATTTTTCTATCACTACATTTTTATCAAAATTTCTTACTTTTTTATTATATAAATTACTTTTTCAATATATTATTATTTATCTTTATTTATTTTTATTCTTATATTTCTACTCTTTTTATTTTTTTTTTTCTATATTAACTAAAACCCAAACAAAAATTATTAATATTTATTATAAATTTCAATACTTTTTATCTTTATATAACAACATTTTAAATAAAACACAACAAAATAATTTAAATACAATATATTATTCTATATTTTTAATTCTAATATATAATATAAATATATTCAATTTTTCATAAATAAACTATAATATTTAAAATAAAAATATTTAATTTTATATTTTTTTAAACAAATTATCAAATATATTTATATTTATTTATTATTTTTCAACAAAAATATATATTATATTTATTTCTATAAAAATTTATATTTACTATACAACACACAAAAATTTTTTAATATTTAAATTATTAAAAAATTACAAATTTTATATTTATAATACAATATTTTAACCAAAAAATTTATATAAAATAAATATAAATTCATAAAAAAAACATAAAACAACAAATATATTATTATAATTATTTAACAAATATAAAAAATAATCTTAAAAAAAAAAAACATTTTATAATTAAAATAAAAAAATTATTTTATTATTTACATATAATATTTATTTACATATAAAATAATATACTATTAAACTTATACATAACAACAACTCTATCATTTAATACATATTTTAAATATAAATATTAAAAATTACAAAAAAATTATTATTACAATATTATATATAAAAAATATATTAAAAAAAAAAAAAAAATTTTTATTTATTAATAAAAAATAAATATAATTAAAATAAAAAAGTTACATTGGAAAAACAAAAAAGTGCTGAAATTAAATGCACTACCCTATTTGGCGGCTTATTGGCAGCAGATTTGGCGGCACACATCCAACACCCTAAATAAAAAATCTATGAATTTTTCCTAATGCCATGCAAACATTTTAAAACACTAGTAAGATGAGGATTTTAATAAATTTCAAAGCCTTAATTAATTTTAAGTAAGCATAGAAAATATCCTAAATCTATGTTAATTCAATTATATCTACATAAAATAATTTACACACATATCACTGTTACACAAGTTAAGAATCGCTATAAATTAAGCTTTCTGAGGAGTTGTTCCCCAGTTTGCCACAGGTTGTTGGAAAATTATATTGCCAGGGGGGTAGAGAAAATCTCAAATGCCAGGACAGGGGTGGGGGTAGAGAAAACCTCAATTGCCAAGGCCGAGGCCAGTACCGGGGTGGAAAAAAAGGGCCGGGGCAAGCCAGGGCCCTGGTCGATCCCTAATCAAGATAGCTTACAAAAATGATCTTGTAGAACAAAATTTAGTTAAATGTGGGTTAAAGGTTATGTGTTTTTACTTATTCTGCATTTATGCTGTTTAGTTTAAAACAATAGCTCCAAACAGGATTTTATTAAAATAAATAAATCATTTGTAGTTATGCAACTTTTATCTTGTAACACTGAGAGATCCACAAGTTTGCTTTGAACTTTTAGTGTCTGTAAATTTAAAACGTTTAATTAATTATTGTGATAATGTTAATATTTGTTAATATTATTGTATGCAGTATTTGGTTGTGCAATCAGTATTGAATAACATCTGCCTTGCGTATCCTGCCTTATTTAAAATAAACAAATTTTAATAAAAAATTTTTTATCAAAATATGTCCAGTAGTTCAGGAGATATGACTCATTGCAAAGTACGTTTTTTTTTCAATAAGTCTGTGCTAAAAGATTGCTAAATGGGTATAAAAACTTAAGTTCCAGACAATGCACTCAAAGAAAGTGGCTATTTTCTGCTTTAAGTTTAATTTGATTGTTTAAATGTTAAATTGTTAAAATTGGCGCAGTATTTGTCAAGATATTGCGTTTACAAACAAAAAACCCTGAATTTTTTCACACAAAACAGGAAGCAACGGAAGTCAATTTGTTGGGCAGACTTTACTGTTTTATAAGCACGTTTTACTGCAGGCAGCGCGTACTAGATTGTTTAGTAAACGAATATAATCTACTAAATTTAGTCATAAATTTTTCATATATTTTCTTAACTACTTGATTTAGTAAAAAAGCTCCTAATTTTTTGACTGGTTCCTTCTCAAGGAATTAATTAAAGTTTGTAAAAAGTTATTAACTATTTTAAGAGAGTAATTACAGATAATGCATTTGCTTTAGCTTATTATTTGCAATATTTTATCCAATATTTAAAAAAATAGTAACACAATAAAACAATGGGCATTAAAGACGTTTCAATTAAAGATTTCCTACACAATTTTAATATTTTTTTAATAAAGTCTATAGACACCTTGCACTGAAACTTAAAATAAACATAAGATACAGAACACATAAACATTGCTGACTGTACGAAAAATACCGTAATCATGCAAATCTTTTTTTTAAAGACAAAAGGCGAAAGACGAAACCCTGGGGTGTTTAATAATGACATCACACTGAGTATGTATGTTGATTTATATTAGAAATTGTCTGTTTTAAAACGTGTAATTAAGAGTTGCATTTAAAAATAAAAAATATATGGCTACAGATGTTATTATAAGCGGGTTATTTCCTGTCAATGCCCACTAATCAATAATCAGGGAACATTTGCATAATTACGGTATTTTCCGTACATACTCAATGTTTGCGTGTTCTATATCTTATGTTTATTTTAAGTTTCTGTGCAAGGTGCCTATATTTTTTAAAAAATTTATATCACAATTTATTATCGTTAAAAAGAATTTGATAAACCTTATGTTATTATAAAATTAGTTTAAAATCCTTATTCCAAATTCCAATTGGTATATTGTGCCGTTAACACGATAAGTCGGGGTTGGGCATAACTGCAAATAAAAATTTAAAAAAAAATTAACTGACTTCTTAAATTTTTTTTTATTATCTAATTTGTTTCAGTACGTAGAAACCTTATTCCAATAAGTCGGCTCTGAAAACTGCGTCTAATAGGCTCAAACAGTTAGGAGGCAGCAAAACCAGCTACGGATAAAGGTGGGTAAATTCAGATAGATACAAATTAGGAGAAAAATGTTGTGAAGGCAAAAAATTGGCAAGTTTGAATTAGGTTTAAATCAAGAAGCACTGCTTCCTTTGTTAAAACATATTCATTTTATGAGACAAGGGGCGGAAGTTAAACCTGTCTTGGAGAGAAATAAAATAAGTATAGAGGGTAGAGAAAGCTAGGAAAAAGGCTATGAAAAAAAATGTGTGGAAAATAGTTAGGAAGACTGGTAGGATGCAAGTAAAAACGAATCTTCTAAAATTATGTACTTATTTCTTACCGGATTTTACGCCAGTGGGTAATATCTACTGACAATACCACATAAGCCAAACCAGTGGGTAATATCTGTACTGACAATACCACATAGCAAAAATTTTGGAGTAAAAAAAACCATCTGCCTATTACGTTTTTTATAACGACCTTGATTTTAAAGCTTTTATTAAAAAAATTGCCAAATGAAGTAAATTGTGAAATGTGTTATGGTTTATTTTTGAATATGCTTTAAGTAATTTCCTGCGAGATGAAAAGTAAACTGGGCAAAATAAATTTTTGATTTTTTAATTTATATATTTTTGCTTTTAAAATAAATCTCATAAATCCAACATAAGATATAAGTTGTGGTGACTAAACGCAGTTTTATGGCCATGGTTAAATTATGTCTGACTTATCTCGTAAAATTCTATGAGAAACTAATTTTTATTAAAATTTCTATTATTTCCATTATTATTATAAAAATTTCTATTAAAATTGTGCGGTTAGGACGTTTAAAAAAATAATAAACTGAAACGTAGAATTTAATAAAATATACAAAAATCAATTACCTTTACTGGTCAAAAATTAAAATTTCTGCTTTAAATTAAATAATTTGACAAATAATTTTAAAAAAAATAGTATGCGTTTTTGACAGTTAGGTGTGCGGTTTTGATACGCGCCCCTAGAAATATAAAAAAAATCTGTAAAAAATTTTTTATAGAAAATTAACAAATACTTAAAATATATATTGCAATTAATCTTTTGCTTGCAAAAACAATCAAAACTTTGCAAAATACAAATAACAGCTAATAAAATATCAAATTCGTTTGAATACAAATAAAATGATAGTTTGGTGTTTAAAAAAAATAGTTAAAACCCTTCATTTAAGCAGATATTTTTCAATCTTGATTCTTTACAGAGTTATAACGTTATAGAATCACTTTTAGCCAATTAGTGCTTATGAAAAAAGAAGATTTTTCATTGGAGATTAATTTTTTCCCAAGCACTAATTGGCTAAGAGTGATTCTATTAGCTACTCCCACAACCATTCCCTCAGAGCAAACATATATGACGTGATCACAAATACTATATGACATTTTGAGGGTCTTTAAAATCCTGACGTCAATAACTTTAATTTTGCACAAGTTATGACTTTTAAGTATTTTTTAATTTTCTAAAAAAAATTTTTAGGAATTTTGTTTATATTTTCACAAGCCCATTTCAAAAACCTGCACCTACCTTTTGAAAACGCATCTAATTTTCATTAAGACTCAGAACATATTTTAACATAAAAATTTTTTTTTAGTATTTTTGTGGGCGGAGCTTTATTAAGGGGGATGCGTCTATTAATTAGTTTAAAATCCATTAAGAAAAAAAAAACAATTAAAAAAGAAGTAACAATGGACACAGTAGTCCACAGAATTAAAAATCACAAATAAACAAGCATAAAAGCCTTTAAATACACCGTAATATTTTGAAAAAATTGTACATTTTTTAGCCTATAGGATAGCACAAAACGCCACTTGTATGACTGCACACGCTAACTGTGCTGTCGGCTGGAATTGAAAGATCAGCATTTGTCAAGGTGCACCAGACGTTAGGACAGAAACTCAGAATAGCCCTGGACCCCACCTTGATCTTCAGATTCTGCGGAATCATAATGCTGGATCCTGATGGCAGGTTCAATGCGGATCTTTGACCTAGCAGTAACGCTCCTTCCTTCATGATAGTGATAGAGCCCAGGGACATGAAATCGCTTTGCAAAGAAAAGTTGGAAACCCCACCCATTTGAATAAACGAACCTAAGGAGGTTGTTTACCTATGCCATGTTACTTTTTCTGCTCTTAATTCAAATGTTTCTTAGTGTTTTTATAAAATTAAAAACTTGTAACATAAAAAAACTTTATTACAAGTTTTTACAAAATATTGATATTTTAGCATAAAATTTATGTTTTTTTATTAAAAAATTTTAATATAAAACAGTTTTTTTATGAAAAAAAGTTTTAACTAGAATTATTACCATATCTGAAGTTTAACTAAAAAGATTTTTGAGTTTTTTGAAATACTACAATTTTTCTTGCATTATAAGTGCATGATGCAGTATTTTTGCTTCAGAGAAATATTGCATTTATATAATCAAATTTTTATAATTTTGAAAAAATTACCTTAGACTTGATGTGGATTTGGGACAAAATTTATTACTAGTATTGTGTTCATTGTTTGGCCATCAAACAAAATTTTGGAAAGGGTTTTTACATTTCAGTGACGCCATCACTGCAATTTCTAGAATAAAAAAAACACTTATTCCTAAAAAATTTGTTTTTTTAATATTAAAGAAGAAACGCTCTTAGGTATCCTGTTACAACAAATCTTTCCGGATATTTTCTCAAAATTTAAACGAGTTTACTCAGTTTTTACCCTTGTTTTTTTGTGGTGATTGGAATTGCAATTCTCCTTTACAAAACTCCTCAGGGTTAAAATGCTTTATTTATGCAACACTTGTTAAATAAAAGTTGTAAATAATGTAAAATATATTATAAATCGATTGTAAGACAATAAGCTGTTTTTGATATAAAAATCTTTAGAAATTTTAAGCTTTTACTGAAAAATTTATCATATTTAAAATTGAGTTACGTGTTGGGTCTCTCATTGTGTTCAACCCTAAAAAACATTTTTCTAAATGCGACCAAGTTGTATTAAAAATGATTCAGATTTTTTGAGTTATTTCCTCAATAAAACAACGCTCTGATGGTAAAATAGCTTTACTTAATCAACGTTTGAAGCTCCTCGTGCTCCTTAGTCAAATCTACAAATTATCAAGACAATTCTAAAAAATAGCCAACTAATAGAAACAGATTTTTAAAAATTCTCTCTTCATTGGACAGGCTGTCAGAGCCACATATCTATGGAAAACCGAAAATTCACAAGGAAGGCAACCCATTACGCCCTATAGTCTCACTTTTTGATTCTGTGACCTACTATTCAGCCAAATACCTTACCAGATTATTGTCACGATTAGTAGGTATGGAAAAACACATATTAAAAACACTACAAAACTTTACTAAACGAAATAAAAGACAAGACTTTTCCTTAAACCATAATCTTTGCTTCTTTTGATATTATCTCCCTTTTCACAAATATCCCAGCAGAAAACGCACTTGAAATATGCTCCACTTAACGGAATTGAACTAGGTGTTATTTTAGCACTTTGTTAAAAAATCATCCATAATAATTATGGTGATGTTTTAATTTTACAATTTTTCTTCAAGAAACCTTCAAAAACCCTTTGTTTAAATGGTGATAAACTTGTATTTTAAAAATTTTATGTAAATTTATTAAAAATGCAAACTAATAAAGGTTTAACCCCTAGTAAGAGGTTTTGGTAAAGAAACCGCTCCACTAAACAGAATTGAACTAGGTGGTAATTTAGCACTTTGTTAAAAAATCATTCATAATAATTATGGTCAAGTTTTAATTTAGCTATTTTTCTTCAAAAAACCTTCAAAAACTCGTTGTTTAAATGGGATAAACTTATATTTTAAAAATTTCATGTAAATTTGTTTAAAATGCAAACTAATAAAGCTTTAACCCCTAGTAAAGGGTTTTGTTAACTCCTAACTAGGAGTTAGTATCTTATTAGTTTGTATCTAAAACAAATATATGGTTTAAAAAAAAATCATTCTATGAATTCAAATAAAACACAAAATTAAATTTATTAAGAAACATAGGAAACTCAAAACATTATTAGGAGTTTTAAAAAAAACGTGCTAAAATAGCACCTAGTTCAATCACGCTTAGTTAACCGGCCCCTAGATGTTGAATATACTCCGATGATGAGCGCTTTAACTAGGACGCGTCAATATTTTATTATAAATAAACTCGTAAACAAGCATAAGAAACTGGAAAAAAGTGTAATCCGAAAAAATAGAAATTATCCATAAATAAAAGAAGTAGTATTTAACAGAAAAACACGTCAGTAGTAAACAACCTCCAATAGATATGTCGCATCCTTCGCCAATAATAAGGGAACCACTTTGCAATTCAAAATTACCAGTAAAATTTGTCACAGAACTTTTTCCAAAAGAGAGCGATGACCCAATCGATTGACTAATGGATCCCAAAACACTAACGGCCGCAAGGGACTGCATATTCATAATGCCTCCTTCAGATTTGTACTCATAGTTCTGCAGAACTAATTGGGACCCACTGTTTAGATGAACAGTGGCTGATTTTGTCAATGTAAGCTGTCCTCCATTGGCAATATATAATTCAGCGGCCCGTTCCAATGTTACACTACCCCCGTCAGCACTGCAGTAACCGTAGATTTTGGCGTTTGAAAGCTCTTTTAAAATCAATTCACCATTGGAAGTGAGACTGATTATACCGTTGTTTCCACCGTGATTAGGACCCTTATTATGACAAATATTGTTTAATCTAGTTTGTCATGTCTACAAAATATTATAAATTTAGTTTAATCTAGTTTTGAACACATGACAAAATACGTTTAATTTTAGTTATAATGTTAAAAGTTAAACCAAAGCTCGCTTTGGAAGAAATAAAAATATATTCTGAAATTTAAAGCACACAAATTATTGACAAAAGTTTTTTTTACTTTTATTATTATTTCTAAACTTTTAAAATAAAATCATGAACTTATGTTGTTAAAGAGCTGAACTAAAAATTATAAATGCTTAAACTTTGTGTGTAGAAAGTGTCACCCTTTATATTTTAAATAATGCTTTTGTGTTGGAATATCTTGATTGTGGGCTTTTAAATATTCTAACATTATATCCTTTGTGTAAAAAATTTGGAAATAGATCTAAAGGTAAACCAAACGTAGCTACTCCAGTTTGTTCACGGGACTAATTTAGAAACGCCCACATAATTTTGACGCAGAAAAAATTTTTTGTTCACACAACGCCAGGAATTTTTTTGTAAACACAATGCGTCTGTGCAAATTGTAAATCAAATCTTAACGTCTGTTCCGCCGTTTTCCCAGCAAAGCCTTTAGTAGTAAACCAGTAGCATACAGTGCAAAAATTACCCTTTATACTAACATTAAATTTACTTTTTAATTATACTAGTTACATACATACTTGGCAAGTTGATCCGGAGTGGGGGGGTTAAACCCCAAACTAGGAGGGGGATTAAAATCCGAGAAACACAAAATACCCATATCGCTTTTTTTCTGGTGTGCATTTTACCCATATTGTTTTTTATTATAATAAGAAAATAGTTAGAAAACACAAATTTTAGGTCAAATAACCCTTTTTATTGCATTTTTAAGCTTTTTACTGTTTAAAACATTTATTTTGACCTCAAAACTTAACTTTCGAGGCAGTTAAAAGTCATTTTCAAGACATTTTTCTTCATTTTTCCAAAATTAGGAAGGGGGGTTAACCTTTTCTCCCCCCCCACTTCTGAGTAGAGAGAAGGATTAAACCCCCCTTCTCAGAATTTGAGGGTTTAACACCAACCCAACCCCCTCCCTTGTGCCCATGTATGGTTACAAACTATTAAGATATTTTAAAACATCCAAACAACGGAAATTCAACTAATTCACAAAAAGCAGTAAATAAATTATGTTTTGTTTTAGATCCATGTGAAATAAATTTTAAAAAGATATTAAAAAAAACAAAAAATACATTATTAAAATCAATAACTAAAAAAATTGCAAAAATATCTTCATGGGGATTCAATTTCTCACTCTTCTCTTTCACACTTCTCTTTCTCAACTACGCCTTAGCGAATTGTGCCACAACGCTTCCAGAGAGGCACGTAAAGAATATAAACAAAAACCCAGTAAAAAATCAAAACTGATTGGCTAATATAATGACGTCAAATTGTCGTGATCTGAGTGGTTACTTCATGACGCACCTTTTTTAATCCAACGAAAAAATAGAGCAGCCGCATTTGGTTTTCCTTTAAATCAGTTGTGATTTTTGATTAAACTGATCTTGTAATTGCCTTTTTCCCACGTTAAAACCGTGAAATCTTTGTATTACAGCCGTGAAACCTTTAATTTTTGTGGTATACGTAAAATTTAA